>JAQZBX010010460.1:0-44154 GCA_029593785.1 Cabassous unicinctus | reverse complement strand
AGAGAAGAGAGCCGTTCGCCTGATCACCTACAGCTGACCTTGTGGAGGAAACAGGAGCTAAGCCTGGAGAGAAACGCAGCCCCGGGAAGAGAGGAACCCAAGAAGTCTGAACCCTGGGCAAACGTCGGCAGCTGTCTTGCTCCAACACGTGACAATGGACTTTGGTGAGGGAAGAAACTTGTGCTTTATGGCCTGGTTACTGTGAACTTCTACCCCAAATAAATACCCTTTATAAAGACCAACCCATTTTTGGTATTTCACATTAGCACCCCTTTGGCTGACTAATACACCTTGTCCATTTTATCCTTTGGCTTTCTGTTGTCATGCCTTACTATTTTCTGCCTTCAAACCTGGATGATAGTTTTTCTGAATAAAGAACACTTAGCTGGTTGTTTTTCTCTTTCAGTACCTTAAATATTTTGTACCACTGCCTTCTTGCCTCCATGGTTTCTGAAGAGAGATCAGCACTTAGCCTTATAAATTCTCGCTTGTAAATAATATGTTTCTTTTCTTTTAGTGTTCTCAAAATCCTCTAT
Source organism: Cabassous unicinctus (assembly GCA_029593785.1). Lineage (NCBI taxonomy): Eukaryota > Metazoa > Chordata > Mammalia > Cingulata > Chlamyphoridae > Cabassous > Cabassous unicinctus. Next base: position 43,618 of record JAQZBX010010460.1, on the reverse strand, counting down.
TTTTGGTCTTTGACAATCTGAGTAGTTGTTTTGGAGTAGGTATATTAGGATTTATTCTGTTTTCTATATGTTATCCTTCTTGAACATTTATATTCATGTCTTTCATAAAGATTGGAAAATTTTCAGTCAGGATTTCCTCAAATATTCTTTCTACCCCCATTATGTAATCCTCTCCTTCTGGGACACCAATAACATATATGTGTGTTTCATGTTGCCATTCACTTTCCTGAGAATTTGCTCAATTTTCCCATTCATTTCTTTGTGTTCTCTCCTATATTTTCAATTTCAGATGCCTTGTATTTAAATTCACTTATTCATTCTTCTAACATTTCAAGTCTGCTGTTATATACCTCTATGCATTTTTCATCCCAACAATTGTGTCTCTCATTCCCATAAACTCTGTTACATCCTTTCCTAGGCTTTCAAAATTTTTTTATACTCACACAGAGAGTCACCTTAATATCCTTTATCTTTTTAGTCATATTTTGTTTCATCTCCTTAAATTGATTAAGGAGGTTTCTTTGAGCATCATTTATTAGTTGTCTTAAATCCTGAATCTCCTCTAGATTCTTGGCTTTTTCCTTTGACTGGGGCATATCTTCATGTTTATTACTGTGGATTGTTATACTTTGTTGATTACAAAGCATCTGCTCTTGTTGATGATTTTGCTGTGTTGGTCAATTTCTCTTTCTTGCCTAGTGATTTTATTTCATAGTTCCTTTTATTTCAGTTTATTTTTCCCATTGGATTATGTGTTTTTATTTCATTTTTTAAAGCAAATTAATTTTATTGATACATATTAATAAAGCATACAATTAGTATAAAGCATATACATATTAATAAAGTGTACAATCAATGGTATTTGGCATAATCACAAAGTTGTGCATTCATAATTTCAATCATTATTAGAGCATTTTCATTATTTCAATAACAATAATAATAAACAAAAGCCATACAAACAAACAAGAAAATTCCTCACCTACCAATCTCTCTCTGTTTCCTCTGTTGTACATAGATGCTGTTTCTGGCTATTCTTACACAATTATTTATAAAAACCATTGATTATATACTTTGGAAAGAGCATATGGTATGTGAATATAATTTTTAAATAAAACTTTAATATTGCCCTGTTTAGTAGTCAAAACTTTGTCAGGTAGCCACTAATGGGGCCCATCAGGTCTACCATGGCAGGGAAAGAATCAGGAGAAACAAGTCTGTCTTCCTTCACTTTTCCAGCTTGCCAGCAAATGGCACTCCTGACAAAACCTTGATAAAAAAATATCCTTCAAATTCAACTACCTCTTCTGAGCTCATGAGTTACATTCATGGAAGAGAAATCACAGCCAACCCTTTGCTGTACCCTCTCTCTTCTCATGGAGGAATCTGTCTTCCCCTCTAGGTTGGCGGCTCAGCTGTAGGTTTTACTAAGGCTATTTGCCTGTATGTTGGGGCATTCCCAGCCACACATGTATCAACTCATGGTTTTCCCTTTGACCTCTCTGTCTTTGTGTCCCCAGTCCCTCCTGGAGGATTTATGTGGCACTTTCCTGGCCTGAATGTGCCCCTAAAGAGGCTCCGTCAGGCAATTTTATGTCTTCTCCCTTATTTTTCAAAAGAGTTGCCCCTGCCTGAACTACTCCAATGCCATCTTGGATCAACTCTGAAGGTGTTTTCCTTATTTTAGTTGTTTAAATTTTTGTCTTACCATTATTAGTGTATGTTTTCCCAATTACCTGTACTCAGAAATCCATTGATTTATAATAGCTTTTAAAAAGGAACTAAAATTACCTTCTAGCACCAAGTCTGTTTTAGTTCTCTGATAGTATACTCTATCTTAAAATAAGAGTACAAGAATTACACAATAATTAAATATTTTTCTATAGAACTAACCCATATCCCCTTAAAAGCATTGGTAGTGGGATTGCAGAGAGCATTTACATTGTGAGGAGTACATTCAAATTAGCTATTTGAACAAATACAATTCATGGCACATTTTATATCTCCCCATTGATCTCCCTCCTTATTTTTATTTTTATTTATTTATTTTATTTTTTTTAAAGATTTATTTATTTACTTTCATCCATTTTTAATATTCCACCACACCCCCCATTTTTGCTGTTTTTGTATCCATTCCCTGGGCAATTTCCTGTGTCTGTTTCCTGCCCTCTCTTCTCATCCTTCTCCTCCTGTCTTCACTGGGATTCAATCCTGGGAAATTCCGATGTGGGAGAGAGGCATTCTGCCACCTGTGCCACCTTGGTTCCTGGTTTTTAGGTACATCTCATCTTGCCTCTCCCTTGTGTCACTCTCCTGTTATGTCATCATCTTGCTGCATGGCTCAGTGGGGCCTGGCATGCCCACACATAGGGCCTGGTGGTGCACCCACTCATGGGGCCTGGGGGTGTACCTGCTCATGGGGCCTGGTGGTGTACCCACTTGTGGGGTCTGATGGCACACCCATGCATGTAGCCTGAAGGCTCACCAGCTCATGGGGCCTGAAGGTGTGCCTATGCATGGGGCCTGATGGCATACCTGCTCATAGGGTCTGGTGGCCCATGTGCCTTCTAAATTTTTCTTTATTTTACTGGGAGGTCCCAGGGATCGAACCCAGGTACCTCCATATGGTGGACAGACACCCAACCATTTGAGCCACTTCTGCCCTCCCCATTTTTAATGAGGACATTCACAATTACCTTATAGAGTTGATGTAGCTCCAGAGAAGGATGAGAGTTCCTGTGAGGAAGAGAAAAAAAGAGAGAAAGAGAGAGGAGAGAATGAATATGGATTATATCTACTACACAACAGCACAACCAGTAGAGGTACAGATTTAAAACACTGATAGATTTATTCATTTCCAAAATATTGAAAAGTTTTAGAAACTTCTGTTTTCAGTTCCAACATAGAAAATGTATGTAATTCACCATTGAAGTACTTACAACCACAAAACAAATTGCTGGAAAAAAAAGTCTGTGACTTTTCTTGCAAACATCAGAGAACTGAGACCAAATTGTAAATCACTACTCCCAAATCTGGAAGAACAGCTAAATCCAAAAAGTCATAGGCAAAACTGGCCTATCTGGATTAGAAGCTGCTGGATCCATAAATTGATAATAAATGTATATGGTAAATTTGACAAATTGCTGGAGGCCAAGTGTGGGCTAGCATAAGAGTAAGAAATCCCTGGAAGCCACAATCTTAGAGTCCCCACACTTTCATAGGTATTATCTCCAGGAACCCTACCAGGTTCTCAGAGTTACGTTCAATAAATATTCCCTTGTGGTTCTGACAGGGAAAAGAGAAAAAAATAACCATTACAAAATATATACTGAGTTTTCTCCATTACAAAGGACTAGGAAAAAGGCTACCATTGTCTTATGCTATCTATTGGGAAAGGTCTTTACACACCTCTGGCCCCTTCTGACATTACTGTGTCCCTTAATGTGGGGATGTAGGTTAAGAAGCATTTATGATGATCACAGTCCAGGTAAACAGACCTACTAAAAGACTCAGAATTAATCATAAGATTATAGAATGCCCCTTCCCCAACCCTAACCACCACACAAACTCTACTCTCATAAAATGGTATTGGATTACAGCTGAAAGAAGCAAGATACAGACTCTGAGGGATTTAAGAGGGAAACCAAAGACAAGATAGGAGACACAAAGGCATTAGAGTATTTGGAATCCTTTGTCACCTACAATAAACATTAAACACAGACCAAATTTTTAACTCAATGAATTTTTCAGTGTTCTCTAAAGAGCAGAACCAATAGGATATATGCATGTATAAATAAAATTTATCTTAAGGAATTGTCTCACATGATTATTGGGACTGACAAGTCTGAAGTTTGTAGGGCTGACTGGCAGCTTGTAAATTCCAGGAAGATTTGATATTGGAGTCTGAAATCCAAAGTCCAAAGGGAGGGCAACAGCCTGAAAATTCAGAAATGATTTAATGGTATAGATCTAAGACAGAAATTCTCCTTCTTTAAGGAACTCTATGTTATTAGCTCATCAACCTCAAATGATTAGATGAGAGTAATCTAATTTAATGAATGTCACCTTACTATAGATGTTAATCATATCTACAGAAAACCTCCACAGAAATATCTAAGCCAATGTTTGGTTAAACAATTGGGGACTATAGCCAGGTTGACAAAATTAACCATTACACTCAGTCCATTTACTCAAAACATCATATCTGGCTGTCAACAAGAAATTGCAAGACATTCAAATACACAAGAAAATACATATTCAGGGGACACAAAATAAGCAAAAATATTTAAATATAATACAAAGTTTTGAAATACTAGGAGGAAATTTTGTAATAACTATCAGTAGATGACATGCCAGAACAGATGGTAATGTGAGAAGAGAGATGGAAAATTAAGAAAGCATCAGATGGAAATACTGAAAATAAGAAACATTATAACAAATGAAAAATATCTTTGCTGGGTTCATATGTAGGCTGAGCATGGAGGGGAAAGCAATGAATGATTTTAGTATCTGTCAATAGAAACAACCCAAATTGAAATTTAAAGAAGAAAATGAATGAAAATAAAGACTAGGTCATTCAGGATTTGTGGGACAATTTCAAAATGTGTAGCATATCTTTATATTGGAACAAATACAATGATAGAACAGAGCAAATAACTATTTGAAGAAATAGTGGTCAAAGTTGCCAAAATTAATGGCAGACACTGCATTACAAATCCAGGAAGCACAAGAGAACACTAATTAAGATAAATTTTTTAAAATTCCATCACCTAGCATATAGTATTCAATAATGTCAGAAGAAGCAAAGACAACAAGAAAATCTTAAAGAAGCTAGAGGGAGGAAATTCACCATACCTCTGGAGGAATGAAGGTAAGAATTACAGATGGCATCTTGTCATAAACCCTCCAAGCAAGAAGGTAGAGGAGTGAAATAAAGAATTAAAGGGAAAAAAAGCTAATCTACAATTCTGTATCCACTGAAATTATCTTTCCAATGTGAAATAGAAATAAAAACTTTCTCAAGTGAACAAGACCTGAGGTAAGTCTTCAACAGCAGATATGCTATGTGGGAAATGTTAAAAAAAGTTTTTCTGACAGTAGGAAAATTTTATCAATCAGAAACATGGATCTACATAAAGAAAGGAAGATCATCAGAGTATGAATAAATGAAGGTATAATTAAGTCCTTTATTTTTCTTATTCTTAATTGATCTAAAGGATAACTATTTAAAGTGATAATAGTAACAATGTATTGGATGATTATAACATATGGGTAAATGGAATAAATGCTAGTAATGTCATAAATGATGGAGAGTGAAATAAGAATACTCTGTCATTATATACCTACACAAGATGTGATATACTGTTATTTGATGGTGAACTTACATTTTTAAAAAATATATATTACAAACTCTCTGGAAACCTCTAACAATAATTTAAAAGAAGTATAATTGATAGAGACAAATAGATATAAAATGGAATTATTTAAAGTTCTTAATTAAAATGAGAAAAGGTAGAAAAAGAGAGGGAGGGGAAAAATTAAGGAACTAGAGTAATGTATAGAAATCTTCTACAAATGTGAGTGATATAATTCCAAATATATCAATAATCACTTTAAATATATATACTCTGAATATACCAATTAAAAGACAAAGCTTATTAGAGTGTTAAAAAAATAAGACTCAACAATATATTGTCTACATAAAACTCACTTTAACTATAAAGAAATAGATAGATTAAAAATAAAGGAATAATGTAAGATATACCATGCTAAAACTAATGAAAAAGAAGCTTAATTAGCTATATAAATTTCAGGAAAGCAGACTTCAGGAAAAGAAAATTATGAGAGATAAATAAAAATTACATAATGATAAGGAGGTCAATTCTCCAAGTACACATTAGTATCCTAAATGTGTATATGCCTAACAACAGAAGTTCAAAATATGTGAAGCAAAAACTGATATAATTGAAAGTAATAATAGAAAAAGTGAGTATAAGAGTTGCATATTTTAATGATATTCTTTCAGTAATTGATTGGCTAAGCAAGCAGATAATCAGTAAGCTTAAAATTGGCCTGAAAAACACTGACAACCTATTTGATTAGAATACTTCATTCTATAATATCCAGATAGACATTTTTTTCTATCTTGTATGGAACATTCACAAAGGTAACCACTTTGTGGGCTGTGAAACTACTCATTTAAAGGAATAGAAAATATACAAAGTATATTCCCAAGCCACAATGGAATTAAGTTAGAAATCAATAACAGAAAAAACAGCTGTAAAGTCTCCAAACAATTGGAGATATAACAATATACTTCTAAATAACACATAGTTTAAAGGAAAAATTATGAAATAAATCAAAATAAATCAAAATGAAAATAAATGTATCAAATTTGGGGAATGCAGAAGTAGTAGTTCTCAGAGGGAAATTAATAGTATTAAATGCATATATTATGAAAGAATAAATAGTGAAAGTCAATAATCTAAGCTTCTATTTTAGGAAACTAGAGAATAAAAGAGTAATGTGACCCTGAATGAAGCAGAAAAAACAATTAGAACAAGAATAAATAAAATTGGAATAAATAAAATAAATAAAAAAAGGAAAACAACAGACTATTCAAATAAAGTCAAAGTTGATACTAACCTCTAGTCAGGCAGTGGCAGTTTGACATTATTTATGAATTGCAAAAAGAGAATTTGATTATGTTTGTAAAGTAGTGTGTTCCTTTGGGCATGATACCCTTTGATTGTATTAAAATCAGATATTTCACTTTTAGTTTATTAAATCAAGATTAGGGCTTTGATTCAACCACATCATTAGGACTTCCAGGGTTGAGTCCCTGTCCCCTTGGTGGGCTATATAAGGTGTGCTCAATCAAGAACATGGAAGTAGATAAACAGAAAAAATACACAGAGGATCTTACAGCCCTGGGAAGAGAGATGAGCCTGATAGTTTACAGCTGACCTTGTGAAGAGACCAGAGCAGTTGAGCCCAGAAAGAAAGGATCCCTGCGGAGAGCAATGAGACCAATGCCAGCATATAGCTGAGGTTGGAAGAAGCTGGAACCCATGGAGCCTTGGGTGAGGAACTACCTCTTATGGTACCTTGATTTTGACTCTTTAAGGCCTTGTAACTGTAAGCTTTTACTATAAATAAATACCCTTTATAAAAGCGCACAGATTTCTGTTACTTTGCATCAACACCCACTTTGGCTGGCTAATACACAGGCTAACAAAGGAAAAAAGAGAGATAATGCAAATTACTCATCTCAGAAAGAAAAGAGGTCATCACTACTGATTCATGACTATTAAAATTATAATAAACAAATTGTATGAACAACTCTATATCAAAAAAACAATTACTTAGATGAAAGGTACCAATTCCTTAAAGGAACAAACTACCAAATATCACACAAGGAGAAATACACAAGCATTCCAAATAATTTATTTAGATATTCTGCCCACAAAGTGTTGGAGCATAACTCCCCATTCCTTAAGGGTGAGCTTTATGTATCATGACTTCCTTTCAAGCTGACCATATAGAAATGTAGGGAAAAAAAGAATAATTTTACAGTGGGCAAACCTGATAAATACCAACTCAGCCAATAGCAACTGTTAAGTAATAATCATAGTATGTTTCCTTGATATGAGGTGATAAGAAAAGTACTTTATTCTAGATTTCTTTCAAGATCTTATAACCCTAATCTAATTTTTGAGTATCAGACAAATCCCAATAAAATGATATTCTACAAAATATTTCACCTAAACACTGTCAAGATCACGAAACCCAAGGAAAGTCTGAGAAACAGTCCTAGCCAAGAAGCTGAGTGAAAGGAGACACAGTGACTAAATGTTATATATAGTTCTGGGTTGGATACTGGAACAACAACAACACAAAACATTTGATGAAAATGTTACAAAACAGTAGATGTTACAAAAACATTAGTTGAAAATCATTAGATTTGAAAAAAATCTGAATATAATTTGAACTTTATTAATATTAGTTCATTAATTTCAACTGATGTAATATGTTATTAATAGGGGAAATGAGCACACTGTGCATGGAGATTCTCTGTTCTTTCTTCCCCAATTTTTGGAATACCTTAAACTGTTCTAGAAAATAAAATTTTATTGTAAATAAAAGCTAAGTCTCCTAAACTTGCAATGATTGTTCAGCTCATTGCATTTGCCTTTCCAAAAATTAAGTTTGTGTTTTATAAAAATAATGTCAGCCAGAAGTAGTTTCCTTGTATAGACTAGTGCTTTTATTGACTAATATATTTACTAAAATTTTCCAGTTATTTAATAAATAGTCAACTTTCTGTTTTAGGAATGAATATAAATAATTAATGATTTGGTCTTTCAAGACTTGTATGCCCACTAAGGAGTTCCCTACTTTTTCTGACATTAGAATAATTGGATATTTTGTTAGTATAATTATTGCAATGTGCCTCTGCTGCCTGGTCATTAAAATTAGTGATTATAAAACCTATATATGAGGGGAGTTTCCATTAAAATAGTTTTCATTTGTGCAGGAGATTGGGATTGAGAGTTCAAAGGAGCCTCATTGTTACCAAAGTAGAGCAAACCATGAGCACAGTTAAAGGTAAACTGGGAATCATTATGTGTTTAACTGTCTTTCCTGAGGCAATGTGGAATGTATGTAAGAGACACTAATTCAGCAACATGGGCTGAGAGAATGGAAGTTAGTTGCAAATATAATGAACCAGGACTTGATTGGCTATTAGAGTCACCTACTTTGTTGGGGATTTCAATTTTCAAAAGATATCAAGAGGAAACTCAAGGGGACTACAAAGAAGAAAGTTTTAGGCTCTGGGAAGTCCCTAAGGTTTTTTCTCTATATTGTTTTATCAATTTTATCCCTTTGGTCATTATCTAGGTTATTAGGACTTGACCAAAGATGTAGTTGCTTTCTCATTTACCACCAAAATTTCTCATGTTTCATCACTGATTTCACAGGTTAGTTGAAGTTTGATATTTTATTTGTTGCATTCACTCTGATTTTGTATCCTTAATTGAATTTATAATTCATTGAATTATTAGTAAAGTAGTACCATTTAAATGTCTATTGCTCAAACCATGAATGGGGGATATTATGAATATTATGATTAAGAGGATAAGTGCCTCTATTAAGACATCTCTGAGCCAAGGTCACCATGACCTTAGGGGCCAACCAAAAAGAGAATCAGATCGATCATATTTTGGAGATGTGTAAGCTGATTCCCATGCTTCTCCAACATGGACATCTGCTGTTGGTACCCCTTGATAAATTCCTCTGAGTGCAATTTACAAATACACAGCAATGGGTACCCACATTGCACACAGACATCCTTGGGAAACCAAAATATAGCTGATTGATTTCATAGAGCAATTTTGTGATATTTCAATACTTCATCAGCTAGTGAGATGATAGCCTACCCTTAGTGGGAGATAGGTTTTTCTAACTCTACAGCTACATTTTCTAATATTATCTGTAATCTTATAGTGTATTTTCCAATACAGGTGATAACTGCCCCAGTGACAAAGGGAATAATACCAAGAACAGAAAACTTCATGAGTTTAGCCAGGGTTAAATGAGTTTTTCCATCATTCACTTAGAGCTGTCTCTTGTCTGGTAATTTTCTCATGATGAGTTTTTATAGTATGGGAAGAGAACATAACATCCCTCATTTATTTAAATTTACATTTTGGAATCTAATCATAAATAGCAATTTAGGTAACAGCGTAATAGGAGCTAACACAATTTACAGGTAGTGCTTTGTATATCTTGTGTCCATATATAAAATAAGGTCTTTGGAGAGTGTAATAAGAGTATCTATTGCCTTTCTGGAATGGGATATTGACTTTTAGGGCTGACTGGGTGTCAAACCCCAAAAAAAGGATAATAACCATAATTATCTCCATTGATACTTGAAAACTTCGTTCCTTTTTACCAACAATTTACTTTGACCCTCAGCCCACCAGAAATTTGTGTCCTGAGTGGAAATAATTTCTTATGTTATTAAAATTGTGGTGAACCTGGAGAAAGTTGGTGTCTATAAAGAAAGCCTATCCACTATAGTTTGCTCCTATCTCATGAAAGTAAAAGAAGTCTTGCCAAAATAGAAACTGAATATTTACTATGGCCTACAGGGTGGCCTTTGATATCTGTCTGGTTTATAGTAAAATACCATACTCCTAGGGTAAAAAAAGACCATATCACAATCCCAGTGTGACAGTTTGAATTTTGTGAATCCTAACAAAGATTGCTCTTGAAACAATCCATTCCTGTGGGAGTGGGGCCCTTTGATTGCATTAAATTCAGTTAAGAAGCCCTTAATTCAATCACTTCATTAGATTATTTTTGATTGAACTATGCCAGTAAGGATTGACCCAGGTTAGGTCTCTACCCTCTTGCTGTCTCCAATATAAACCAAGAACACACAGAGAGAAAGACAATGAAAAGGGAGCTCTGCCATTTTTACTTGGTCATATGAAAGAGAGGACTACAGATTCACCTACAGCTGCAGAAAGAGAAGTCCTGAGAGGCTCACAAAGATGCTTGATCACCCACAGCTGAGCTCCATGAGAAAGTAGAGAGAGACAAGTAGACCTGCCATCCTGCCTTGCCATGTGGCTGAACTCCAGGATCTGCTAGCAGCTGACCTTTGGTGAGAAAACATACTGATAATACCTTGATTTGGACATTTTTTCTGCCTTGGAAGTATAAGCTTTTACACAAAATAAATCCTCTTTATAAAAGCCAACACATTTCTGGTATTTTTGCATTTGCAGCCTTTGACAAACTTAGACACCCAGTTTCTGGGACTCTTAAGGCAAAACCCAGAGTCACTCCAAAATTAAATTCTATCTTATTGGTATATATGATGTATCCTTTCAGAGTCAAGTCTTCAAGTGTAAGTGGGATAGTTATTAGAGAAATGTGTTTTGGGGGACTAAGCAGGCAATAATTAGAGATCCAATAGTTACTCTAATTGGTTTCATTTGTTATATGGTGTGCTAAAAGGGCTAAATAATGGTGTTCAAGGTAGAATTGCATAGTGTAGAACAGGGTAAAGAAGAAATAAAAGAAAATCATGGTAAAAGTAAGGTATAATTGGTGATAAAGATATGGTAGTGTGAGGAGAGTAAGATGAATAAAAGAACATTAAGATAGACAGTGAAAAGGAAGAGATAAGGAATAAGATAAGGAAATACAGACAGGTTTTGATTCATGATTTAGGAATCATCTATTTGTTCTGATGTCTTGGGCAGAAGTTTTCTACATCAGATGCCATTTACTTCTTGAATCACTGTATCAATTTTAGCTTGTGTGTGAAATAAGAGTGACCGCCCAAGAGCTTACACATGTTTTACTTATGATATGTCAACACAATTCCCTGTAGCATTCCTGCCATTCTGGTGGGCAATAAAACTTGATAAAGTCATTCCTAATTAGGTTCTAAAGCAGTCTAGTTGATGTCTTTTCCAGTACACCAAGTAATAAGTTGAATGTCATGAAGAGTCCACTGTAAAGAAGTCTTAGGAAAGACAGCCTGGTAATGTCAATGATTGAATTGAATATATGTGATTTGTCCTTTACAATAATTAACAATAATTTTCTAGTAGCCAGATTTAAAAATTTAATGGAAACAGGCAAACATAGTTTGAATAATATTATAAATCCAGTTTATCTAAAATATTATCATCTCAATATGTAACCAATGTAAAAACACTGAAATGATTTATATTAGTTTTTTTGGGTACTGTCTTTCATATTTTTTATTTACTTTACACTTATACCACATCTCAACTGTTAAAACAAATTTTCATTAGAAATAATTGGTCCAGATTTAGATTACATGATTTTTGCAATTTAAAAAGTAGTTGTTCCAAATAACTGAATCAAACTATTAGTATATAAATTTAAGTGAATGAAACTTGAATAAAACGAAGAGTTCAGCACATCAGTCACATTTGTCACATTTGACTAAGCCATCATATTGCAGTGCTTAGAGATAGATTAAAAGGGATAATATAGTTCAAACAGTATGGGAGATCACAATCTAGAAACTTGTCCATTGAGAGAAATGTCAAATATGTGTATTATATTAAGAAAGTTGACACAGTGATAAAGAGTAGAATATTGAGACAGAATGAGAAACCAGTGGTGAGAAATGCAGATAGCCTAAATATTTTCAGGTGAGGGAGCAAATGAAAAAAAATATGTTTCACGTTAATTTGTTAGCACTAATGTCTAGAATAAGTTGAATGTGTTGATAGATTATTTTACATGGAGATGGCACAATCATGGTGTAAAATATTCCCATCATTCCCGCAATGATCTTAAATTTTTCTTGAATTTGGGAGTATGGTAAGTTGAATTATGGAATACAACATACACATATTTTAAATCTTAATCTGTCCTCATGGGTGTGATTCCATTGTATATAAGGTCCTTTTGAACATGATAGTTTTAAGATAGGAGCAACTGAAAAAAGGATGGCTTTTAGTGCAAATTACTGGAGACATTATAAAAAGAACAAACCATAAGCCAGAGTCAGAGAAACATGATAGGATGCATCAATTGGAAGTCAGCAGTAACTGGAAGAGCAGCCAGAAATGAGAAGACATTGCATGTAGCTGGGGGAGAAATGTAAGTCAAGTAATCCAGAAGTTTGCCAACAGTCTGAACCAGAACTCTACAGACTCTGGGGAGAAAGTATGATCTTATTGACATCTTGATTTTTGACTTTTTCTATCAACAAAATTGTAAGCTGATAAATTCCCATTGGTTAAGTTAACCCGTTGTGCCATATTTGTCATATTAGTCTGGAAAACCAATATAAGGAGAGAAGCATAAGGACAAATAAGTAGCTAAAATCTTTGGGTATTTTTATACACACACATTTCCTTCTTGAATGGAAAACAAACTCATAGCAAACATTTCAAGATATTCAACTGAATAGGCTTTTCACTTTTTACACATATTTATTTCTGTCTAGTTCTCATATGGGGCCAGATTTTAAAGTTTCCTCTACCTATTTTTATCTCTCAGTGTCAGGATTTTGCTTTAACTTGGAGGGAATGGATCTACCTATTCTGCCATCTCTACATAGGGTCACAGACACTTTTTAGTTTGTATTCTCCTATGTGGACAACCCACTAATTTATCCCAATCTTACCAATTAGGCTTATAATAGATAAGAAACTTTCCATTTTACTTGAATATTTGAAGGACATTCTGTAATTTTCAGAGATGTGGAAAAATATGTATTCTAATCTGTGACATATTAAAGGCATAGTTATATATTTACTTGTGACTATTATTAGCTCTTTATATGAAAAGGGACCTGGTAATACTCTTGCATGATTTTGCTTAAATAGTTTTATGAACATCAATGAATCTATGGGCTAAGATATTCATAGGATCTTCACCCTGGAAAGTATACTAGTTATGAGGAAATCATCCAAAATTGAGTTTTAGGATTCTCTTTCCAAAAATAGCCTCTTGATTGAGGAAACTGGGTGAATTATCAAAAGAATATCAGCTAATAACCACTATGAGAAGAGCGATTATCAGGTGGTACTGTAAAAATTTTTCAAAAATATTTTTATATAGTTATTTTGTGCATATGGATCATTGAACCTGTAATTAAATCCTCTAATTGTTATGTGTCATTAGGTTTTCATATTTGCTTTTGCTCATTTTGCTGTTACTTTGATTCAAATTAGAGGAGAGAAGGATGAAAGGATCACAGAAAATAGGTGGTTTGCAAGTGCTGATTTGGGATTTGGGCATTGTTATTTAATTATTACTGTAAGTTTAAAAAGCTTGAATGTTTGATTCTGTGATTTTTTTAGATTCTGTTTTTCTGATTAAAGAAACCTTTCACTCAACAGATAACTCCAACATACATGGTTTTTAAAAACCCTATATATATTTTTTCAATTTTTTGGAACCAAACATACCAGTTAGTGGCAACTATAATTTCCAATTATCTTAGGAATAAAATGTGGGTTTCTTTGCAGAAATATAAAAAAAAAGTTTTCATAATTTTTAAATGTGACAAAATACCTTAGCAGTAAATGGATGGACTTCCATTTTACTTATTGTTGAAGATTGTATATTCATACCAGCCTTCTCAAAGAAACAGAACAACAATTTCAAATATGATATAACACAATAAAAACATAACCACAGGGGAGTTGGAAAAGAGAATTACTAGAGAAGGACCTTAAAATAGCTAGGATTCATTTATTAAATAAAATAGAAGGTGAAAATAGAGATGATAGATGGACATATGAAGATAAGAAGAATAAAATAAAAATTCTAGAAGTAAAAGTTATCTAAGTAAAAATAAAGACTATAATAGATATTATATAAGTAAAAATATTTCTGAAATTAATAATCAATAGATGTGATTCAAAACATATTAAACATATCAGAAGACCTTATTTTTCATGGGAATCAGGTCATTATAAAATATATATATTGAAGGAAAGAGAGGAAACATAATTAGGATATCCATAACAGAATTAGTACATGTGTAATACAACGAAAATTTATAACTTACATGTTATTTTCATCCCAGGAGAAATGTAGATTTAAAAAAGAGGTGAAGGATAAGCAGCAAGATCTAGTCAGTTTAAAAGGGTGTTCACCATCTCTCTGGCAAGGGATGGCTTAGTGGGGATAGGATCCTGCCTGAGTGGGCTGTTTTGGGAATCTACAGAGTAGGAGGCTTTAGGGCATCAAACTGGAGGGAACTGGACAGGGGGATAGGTTGCTCAAGGTAAAACCATGAGTTTCTCACTCTGTGGCTGGAAACTCTGGATGACTAAGCCCCACCCTTGGGGCAGGAAGTTGCTGTGATCATGACTATTGCTGGCCACTCACTGGGAAGGAGCATACTCTGCAAGTGGGAGGGTTCTGGTGAGGGGTGAAGAGGGATTTCCTTTGTGTGCATTTGTTTGCCTGGACCCCATATGAGCCTTGGGGTGCATACCAGCTGGCTCAAGGTGGCACCAGGAAGAAGGAAGAGGCAAATATCCTGAGGAAGCCTGATTTACCTAACCACACTGGGATAAAGAAACTTGGCCTGGGAAGGGCAGAGTCAGGCAAATTTGATAGCTGAAAACTATCAAAATTTCAACTCCCCTAAGGGAGGCAGCCAGTAGAAAGTGCTTAATAAGCTTCCAAGAGCCTATTTAAGGTCCCCTTGGAGGAGGGGGTGGTCTGGAAGAGCATTGAGAGTCATTTTTCTGTAGTGAGTTCATTGGCCAGGGTCCCATTTGAATTTCAGAAGGGAACTCAACCTGACCAGGAGAGGTGAGGGGGTTATCTGCTCACACAGGCTATTGCATCCTGCTGCCCTGGGAGGGAAAGCAATAAGAATAGAAAGGGGGCAGAGACAGATAGACTCCTAACCAGCAGGAATCTACCAAACTGCAGAGTCAAACCTGCCTGAAGGAAAGTGACTGGATAACTTTCTGAAGGGATAACACACCCAAGGAGAAAGTTAGCTCAGGGGAGGAGATTCTTCCTTGAATGTATGAGGTCCCTAGTTCAATCCCTGGCTCATCTTAGAGCAGTGATCCACCAGGGTATCAAACATCCAGGTGATACTTTAGGACAGGGAGAACATAGACATGAATTTTGTATGCTTCTCTTGGGTCTCTTATTTTTCCTTAAAAAAAAAAAAAAAAAAAAAAGATTACTTTAAAAAAAAATTAACCTAGTTTACTCACTAAAACATGCTTCAAAACCTGCAGAAGGCAGGTTGCAGGGTAATTGATTGATGAACACCAACAGCCTGAGAAGCTCCTCAGAGGCCTAAGAGGGAAGGCTGCTTTTCCTTAGTTTCTGTTTGACTGCTTGCATGTGTTGTTTTGTGTGTGTGTGTGTGTGTGTGTGTGTTTTCTTTCCTCTTTCTTTCCCCTCCTTATTTTCTTTTCATTTTTTTCTTAATTAGATGCTGCCAGCTTGTTTCTTGTTTGCTGTGTTTCCTCTTCCTTGATTTCCCCTTTTCTATGTATACTGATTTTGTCTTCCATTGCTACCTCTTTTCCTTCCTTCATCTTTCTACATTCACCTTTCTGTTGTTCTTACATTCCAACTTTCTTTGTTTAGTCCTCAATTTTTCTGGTTTTTATATCCAACTTGTCCACCCTGTTTTCTTTCTTTTATTAACCTTTTTTCTTTTTGTCTTTTCTTTTCTATTTCCCTCTCTCTTCATCATCTTGGCCTTTTAATTCATTCTACATATTTTTCTCTGCTTGGTTTCCCATTTCATTTTTGGGACTCCAATTTTTTATTCCTATTACTCTACACTGCTTTCATGAGTTAAATATTCATTATTCAAGGTCTTATATGGTTCCTCTTCTAAATTTTACTATTATTATTCCTATTATCATTTTTTTTTCTTACCTCTTTCACTTTCTCTGACCCTAATCATTTTCCTTCAAGGAAACAAAGACAACAGCAAGGAAATAGAATAAGAGGAACAAAGTGTCAAAGAGAAAACAACACACACACACAAATAGCAACTAAATAAAACCCTAGAGTAGAGAGAGAAGTTAATCAACTAAATAAACCCATCAAGATAAAAAGATGACCAGACAGCAAAAAACAACAACAAACCATACTAAGAAACAGGAAGACATCACTGAGTCTAATGAAAAAAACTGAAAACCAGGAAGAGATACCAAACATTGAACAACTAATCAAAGCTGTCCAAAGAAATATCATGGACTGACTTAATGAAGTGAAGGAAGAGAACAAGATTATTAAGAAGACACTGGGAAAACACACTGAAGAAATTGTAAACACATAAAAATATAACAGATATGATAGTGATGAATGAAATGGTCCAAGAAATCAAAAAGACACTGGAAGCACAAAACAGAAGATTTGCACAGACAGAGGAAAGAATTAATGATGTGAAAGACAGTAACTCTGAAATCAAACAGATAATGGAACAGATAGATAAAAAGAAAAAATCCAGCAGGGACTTAGGGATTTGAATGACAATGCAAAATGCACAAACATATGCATTATAGGCATCCCAGAGGTAGAAGAGAATGGAAAGGGGACAGAAGGAGTGTTTGAGGAAATAATGCCTGAAAATTTCCCAACCCTATTTAGGGATATGGATATACATGTCCAGGAAACACAGTGTACCCCAAAGAGTATGAATACCAACAGGACTACTCCAAAACATATACTCATAAACTCTCCAAAGCTCAAGACAAAGAGAAAATATTGAAAGCAGCAAGAGAAAATAGAACCATCACATACAAGGGAAGCACAATAAGATTAAGTGCTGATTTCTCAACTGAAACCATGGAGGCAAGAAGGCAGTGTATGACATAGTTAAGGTACTCAAAGAAAAAAACTTCGAGCCAAGAAACCTCTATCCAACAACACTGGCATTCAAAAAAGTTGGAGAGTTAAAAATATTCAAAGATAAATAGAAATTAAGAGAGTATGCCAATAAGTAACCTGCCCTTCAAAAAATGTTATAGAGAGTTCTGCTAGTTGAAAGGAAAAAAAACAGGAGAGAGAGAGTTAGAGGAGAGTGGAAGAGCAATTAAATAGACAAAAATAGAAATAAAAAAGCATATTACATACATAAACCAAAAGACAATACAGCTAATGCAAGTAATTTCTTGAGAATAATAACATGGAATGTTAATGGATTAAACTCACCAGTCAAGAGACACAGATTGGCAGAATGGATAAGGAAATATGATCCATCTATATGTTGTCTGCAAGAAACTCACCTTAGTACCAGGGACACAAGGAGACTGAAAATGAATGGCTGGAAAACAATAACCAAAACAGGTGGGAGTAGCTATATGAATATTGTCCAAAATAGACTTTAAATTCAAAACCATTTTAAGAGACAAAGACAGACACTATATATTACTAAAAGTGATAATCTTTCAAGAAGAAAGAACAATCATAGACATTTATGCACTTAACCAAGGTGCCTCAAAATACATTGGACAAACACTGGAAAAATTAAGTGGAGAAATAGATGCCTCTAAAATTATAGTGAGGGACTTTAATACACAGTTATCAACATTATACAGAACATCTTGACAGAGAATTAATAAAGAATGAAAGACTTTGATTAATCCATTAGAAGATCGGGACCTAATAGACATATACAGAACATTACACCAAAATACAGTGGTATATATATTCTTTTCAAGTGCATATGGATCATTCTCCAAAATAGACCACATGTTTGGCCAAAAAAATATGCTCAATGAATTCAGAAAGTTTGAAATTATACAAAGTAATTTTTCTGACCACAATGAAATGAAGCTGGAAATCAGTAAGGACCAGAGAACCAGATTAGGCACAAAGACTTGGAAGTTAAGAACACACTCTTGGGCAAAAAGTTGGTCAAGGAGGAAATCTCAACTGTAATCAGTAACTAACTTGAAATGAAAGAAAATGACAACACAACATATCAAAACCTATGGGATGCAGGGAAAGCTGTACTGAGAAGGGAATTCACAGTCATAAATGCATCTATTGAAAAAGAAGAAAGTGCTAAAATTGAAGACCTAACTTCACACCTGGAGGAATTAGAAAAACAACAACAATCTAACCCCAAAGGAAGTAGAAAGAGGGAAATAACAAATATTAGAGCAGAAAATAATGAAATAGAAAATAAGAAAGCACTGGAAAAATAAACAAACCAAATGCTGGTTTTTGAAGATGAGTAAAATTGACCAACCCTTAACTAGACTAACAAAGAAAAAAAGAAAGAAGATGCAAATTAATGAAATAAGAAATGAGGAAGGACATAACACCACTAACTGAACAGAAATAAAGAGTATCATAAGAAAATACTTTGAAAAATTTTATGCCAACAAGAGGATATCTTAGAGGAAATGGGCAAATTCCTAGAAACTCACAAGCAACCTACATTGATGAAAGGAGAAATTGGTGAACTCAGCAAAACAGTCACACGTAAAGAGATAGAATCAGTCATAACAAACCTCCCAATTAAGAGGCCAGGTCCAGATGGCTTCACAGGTGAATTCTACCAAACCTTCCAAAAAGAACTAACATCAATTCTGCTTAAACTCTTCCAAAAAATTGATGTGGAAGGAACATTACTTAACTCAATCTATGATGCCAACATTACCCTAATATCAAAGCCAAACAAAGATGCCATAGGAAAGGAAAATTACAGACCAATCTCTCTAATGAACCTAGATGCTAAAAACCTCAATAAAATACATGCTAATCATATTCAACAACAAATCAAAAGAATTGTACACCGTGATCAACTGGATTTCATCCCGGGTATGCAAGGGTGGTTCAACATAAGAATATCAATCATTGTAATACATCACATAAACAGATTGAAGGAAAAAATTGCATGACCATCTCCAGAAAAATTATTCAAGAAAATAAACATATTTTCCTGATAAAACCACTGCAAACATAGGAATAGAAGGAAAGTTTCTGAACGTGATAAAGGGTATATATGAAAAACCCAAGCTAACATCATATTCAAAGGTGAAATTCTAAAAGCTTTCTCTCTAAGATCAAGAACAAGACAAGGATGCCCACTAACACTGTTCATATTTAACATTGTGTTAGAAGTACTTTCTTGAGAACTGAGGCAAGAAAAAGATATAAAAGTCATCCAAATTGGAAAGGAAGAAGTAAAAATTTCACTATTACGGATGACATAAGCTTATACATAAAAAGCCCTGAGGAATCAACAACAAATCTTTAAGAACTTATAAATAAATAATTAAATATGTAAATGACTTATACACAGAAAACTACAAAACACTGTTAAAGGAAATCAAAGAAGACTTTTTAAAAAATGGAAGAACATACCCTGTTCATGGATAGAAAGTCTAAACATCAATAAGATGTCTATCCTACCCAAACTAATCTACAGATTTAATGCAATACAAATAAAAATCAACACAGCATTTTTTACTGTTAGAAAAGCTAACTATGAAATTATTTGAAAGGGCAAGAGGCCCCAAATAACCAAAGATATATTGAAAAAGAAAAATGAAATTGGAGGAATCACACTACCTTTCTTTAAAACATACTACAAAGCTACAGTGTTCAAAACTGCATGGTATTGGCACAAGGATGGATATACTGACCAATGGAACCAAATTGAGAGTTCTGATATAGATCCTCACATATACAGTCAACTAATATTTTACAAGGTCACCAAGCCCACTCAGCTGGGGGAGAATGGCCTCTTCAACAAATGGTACTTGTAGAACTGGATATCCATATCCAAAAGAATGAGGAAGGAACTCCAACTCACACCTGATACAAAAATCAACACAAGATGGATCAAATATCTAAATATAAGATCCAAGACCATAAAGTCTTTGGAAGATATTGTAGAAAAGAGCTACAGGACCTTGTAATAGGAAATGGCTTCATGAACTTCACACTCAAATAACGAGCAGTGAAAGAATAAATAGATAAATGGGTTCTCTTCAAAATTAAAAACATTTGCACCACAAAGGACATTATCATGAAAGTAAAAAGGCAGCCTACCCAATGGGAGAAAATATTTGGCAACTATATATCTGATAGGACCCTAATATCCAGCATATATAAAGAAATTTGGCACCTTGCAAAAAAGACATAAAACCCATTTAAAAAATGGACAAGCAACTTGAAAAGACGCTTCTCCAAGGTAAGAAATACAAATGGTTAAAAAGCACGTGAGGAGATGCTCACCATGACTAGTTATTAAGGAAATACAAATCAAAACTACAATGAGATACCATCTTACATCCATTAAACTGGCAGCTATTATAAAAACAGAGAACTACAAGTGTTGGAGAAGATGTGGAGGAATGGGAAACTTCATCCACTGCCGGTGGGAATGTAGAATGGTCCAGCCATTGTGGAGGACAGTTTGGCAGCTCCTCAAAAACTAACTATAGAACTGCCATATGATCCAGCAATTTCATTGCTGGATATATACGCAGTAGAATTGAAAATAGGGACATGATCAGGTACCAACATTGGCACAATGTTCATAGTGGCATTATTCACTATTGCTGAAAGTTGGAATCAACACAGGTGCCCATAAACAGATGAATAGATAAACAAAATGTAGTACATACATACAATGGAATATTACTCAGGTTTAAGAAGGAACACAGTGCTAACACAGGGGATAACATGAATGAATCTTGAGGACCTTATGTTGAGTGAAGCAAGCCAGGTATCAAAGGACAAATATTCTATGACCTCACTGATATGAATTAAGCAAATCAAGCAGACTCAGAGAGCTATTGTCTGGAAGACAGGTTTATGGAAATAGAAAGGGAGAAGAAGATTTTGAGCCAATGCCCATATGGGTATATTTAAACTACCATTATTATTTCATTTTCCTATTGTTTTTGGCTATTTTATTGGCCTCATTTTTGAAGAAGCTTTTGATCAAAGAAGGGTTACAACATGGTCAGGGGAGGATCATTGATGTGGGTGTCAGTAATGGGAAATACATGAGAAGGAGTTCACCTGTACATACATTTAAGGTAAATAAATGTGTTCAAATGTTCACGAGGCATTGTCACAGTGAGTGGAGATTCACATAATAATGAGAGAATATTGAATTCCCATCCTGGAGAGCTCTGCTACATTCTCTAATGGAGCAGCAACAGTCCCCCAAGTTCAGGGGCAATAACTGGTGAAGGAAGATGGTCCATTGATGGGCCCTTGATATGACTATGCATGTAAGCCTTTGCTCTTGAAATTGAAACTTAGCCTAGTATTGTGGGGTGCTTAAGAGTTGCCTCCTGAGACCCTCCTTGTTGCTTAAATGTGGCTTCTTTCTAAGCAAACTCACCATATAAATGCATTACTTTCCCCAAGCATGGGACATGACTCCCAAGGGTGAGATTCCTTGGCATCATGGGATTACTACGGAGCACAACTAGCAATGCAACTGGAAAAAGACCTCAACAAAAAGGGGAGACTTCAAAGTAATTTTGGAGTTCATCCCAGAGGTAACACTTATACACATCTCAGCAGGATCTCATAGACTGTCAAAGTGGATACTATCACAATTAGTGGGGCTCCTGAGGGTTCTGGAGACACCCAGGTCCTATGGTCAGGGCAGATAGCTCTGGAGTTTGTTGCCTTGCCAGTGGACCCTACTTCTGAGTTTGTGCTCCTGCGAGTGACAGAAGTGGACTCAGTTATGGCTTCCCTACACATGTCTCATCTGTCCCTTCTATTTGAACCTAAACTTGGTGCTGGAGTTTGTAGGTGTACATCCAAGAGACTTGAATCTTTGGGCTTTCCATGTGCCAGCTGGCCTCAGAGCCTCAGCAGAGTTGTAACATCTACTCTCCAGTATATTGGACTCACCCAGGACAACTAACAAAGAGGTGAGGATTGACAACTATCATACCAAGGAAACAAGAGGGCATATAACTGCAAGCAAGAGAGTCCCATCCATCGGCTGTATGGAATCGAAGCCCCCTCTCAATTAGAGGTTGAGTGGACATCACCATCCCAGAATCCTCTGTGTTGGGGAATGAACTATGAACTAAAGTGGACTTATTGGTATTCTACAATAGACTTGTTGTGATTCTAGCAATGGAAGAATTTACAGCATTGATGTGGAGGCAGTGGCCACTGGAGGCTCTGGGGCAGGAAGAGGGAAAAGCAGTTGTAATATGGGGGCTTTTTAGGGACTTGTGAATCATCCTGAATGACATTGCAATGACATATTTAGGCCATTCTATTTTGTCCCATAACATTCAGAACTATGTGGGAGGGAGTGTAGACTACAATGTGAACTATGGTTTATGATGATTGGCAATGCCCCAGGATGTGTTTATCACTTGCAATATATGTGCCACACTAATGAAAGATATTGTTTATGTGGGTGGGTGTGGGAGGTGTGGGGAGGAAAGCATATGGGAATCACTACGGTTTTTGTGTAATCTAAGTATCTTTAAAAGAATAAAAAAATGTATTTTAAAAAAATGAGGTAGAATTTTTCCCCAGAGTGGGTGTTGCTTGGACTCTGGACAGATGAAGTGTGATTTTTTGACATTAGAAGGGCTGCATGTCCTTTTTTCTCTGACATGGTCTTCTTCTGGAGAACAGGATATATAATGCAGCACCTCATGGTTCCTGCCCAGGGTTAACTCAACTGTATTTGATAATGATCTAGTTATGGACCTTGATGAAGTGTTCCTGGGAAATAGTTGTCCTGTAATCTCAGTACATCAAGGATTTTGTGTTTCAATACCATCCCCATGATTGTAACATCAAGACAAAGATTCTCACAAGGGAACATTTTTTTACATATGAAATCATCTTTATATCAAAGTTCTCTGATCTTGTAGCTTCAGTACCTGTAGCCCGTGTTGTCACCAAAGCAAATATCTTTACATACAGTTGCACTTCTTTGCAAATCAATAGCACATCTTTCTCCACCTAAGAATTTGGAAGCAGATGTAAATCCCTGGAACTGTGACTACAGGAAGATTACCCATTTGACTGCACTACTCCAAGCTGGCATAATGCCTAAAGAGCCCATTTGTTATCTTATATTTTAAAATGTTTTATATGCCTTGATATTAATGGAATGGCTTCCTTTTTTTTTATGCTCCCTTATTAAGAAATGCATGCTTCTGTTTTCAGCTGCATAAGGAATTATAATAAAACTTGTTTTCTCTTCAAAAAAATGAGATGGGACATGCAGAAGATATATAGAAAAATAAATTCACATATAAAAATGATTGGCACATTCCAAGCAAGATGAAGAGAAAAAAAAATCATAAGGGCATCATAATAAAATTTCTGAAAACTAAAATATAAAATTTTAATGTGAAAATACATTTTCTTCAAAGAAACACCAATAATAATGACAGTAGACTTGTTAACATAAACTATGAATATCATAATAAAATTTAATGTTATTTTTAATATGTTAAAGAAAATAATAGCAACAAACTATACACTCAGAAACCATAATTTCTAAAAATAAATGCAACTTAAATGTGTTTCACACACTTAAAATCTGGGAGAATATGTTGTCAGGAAACCTGCAAATCTACATTACAATGAGAATTATTCAGGAGATGGAAACAGGTCACAAATGGGAGCACCCATACTGTAAAGAAGAAAGGACAATTCAATGTTAAATATATTAATATATAGGAATATTGACTAAATAAGCAATAGCAGCCATGGCTGATAGGGTTTGAGACTTGTGTACAAATAAAAATTATGATAAAATAATGCAAGCAGAAGAGATTAAATTTTTAATGTTCTAAAATAATAGCATTTCAGGGAAATTGGTACAAGAATTACTTTCTATTAGGCTTTATTAAATCAATATTGCATGTTATAACATCAAGTGAAAACACTAAAAAGAGAGTAAAAGCATGTGAAACTATTCAGCTAACATAGGAGAAAAGTGGGACAATAAAATCTATTAATCAAAAAGTACAGATAGAAGAGAGAAAGGAATATGAAACAGGGCAAACAGAGAGCAAATATTAAGGTGGCAGATAATACAAATTTGTCTGTAATTAAATTAAATTAAATATAAATGAACAAAACATTGAAATTAAAATAATAAGATTGACAGATTTTCTTAAAAAAAACTGTATTCCACTTACATAGCTTCAAGTAAAGATAAAGAAAAGATGTTAAAATAAGGATAGGAAAAGATACATAATTCAACACTAAACTAAAAGAAAACTGGTGTGGTTATCCTATCAGAATTTGTAAACTATAAGGCAAGCAATGTTTCTTGAGATAAAGAGAAAACCGTATAGTGACAAATGTGCCTCCTTCCACCACAGAACTAATTTATTCTAACACTATTATACCTTCAAGTTATATAAGACATAGCTTGTCAGACTTAAAAGAAGTAGGGGGCACATCCAAAACCATAGTCGGGTACTTTCACTCAAAATTTAAAGTAATAGGAAGAAGAAGGAGTAAGAAGGAGTAAGAAGTCTCTCCAAAAGAACAACTATTAAACAGGGAGGAAATATATGAAAGAGCCATTTCAAAACTCCAGAATCCAGTAGAACACTGCACAGCATCCCTGGAAGAGTGGGAGGAAGAGACTGGTAAATTATTTTAAAGACTAGCAAATTGCTCTCTCCATGTGGCGGTTAAAGGCCCACACTTGGGACAGATCATATGGCCCCTGGTTAGCTCCCTGGTGACAGGAAGGGATGTAAAATTTCATTTCCCTAAGGTCAGGGGTGGGCATGGCCAAATACTAATCATGACTTTAGTGACTTCAGATCACTGGGGCCAAGCTCTGAGGGGGTTATTTTTCCAACCCTTCCCAGACAAAGTTGGCTGAGGAGACTTATAGATGTTATGCTTCTGAAAGCTGTGGGAAACAGATCCAGAATTAATTTGCTGGGAAGATAAAGGAAAGACATCACTGAGGATCCATGGAAGAATCTCCTGGTGCCCTTTCTGATCCTCTCCCAGGGTGATTTAGTGTGGATCTGTGCCTCCTTCTATGGTCCTTGGCCAGGTTATGACTGGAAATACTGACTTGGAAACCCGTTCCCAGAATTTGTCCTCCAGGCAAAAGCAGCTTGAGATGACAGGAAAGGATAAGAAAGTATTGAGACAGACAGCCTGGAGCAAATTACCTGATTTAAACACCTGAAAGAGGGAAATTCTGTCTCCTTGGGAAATAGAGTGGGCATTCAATCTCTTGTAAACAGGGGAACTCAAAAATAACCAACAAGCCCAAGCCTAGAACAACAGATAGGCCCAGAAAATACAAGGGGGACACTGTACTTATGATTTACTGAGCGGACTTTTTTAACAGGACTGATACTCTAGAAAAGCTGTCATATCACCTCTTAGCTACAAAATCAAGAATTAGACATCTCAGAGAATAAATTGCAGAGTTTACATTCTAAAATATTAATGTGAAATGTGAAACAAAAGAGTACGAAACAAAGAAACAGGAAATGATAACACATCAAATGGAAGTGGATAGAAATCCAGAAAACACAAATAAAGAAGACTACAGAGAAGACATAATGAAAAAAGACTTTCCAAAAATTATTTTAAAAATGCTCAAGGAGATGAGGAAAAATAGAGAGAACTAAAGGATATCAAGAAAACAATGAATGAACAAATTGAGAATCTTAGTAAAGAAATAGATATCAATAAAAGGAACCAAACAGTACTTCTGGAGTTGAAAAACCACAATAACTGAAATTAAAAAAAATCCCAGGAGGGCTTCAACATCAGATTGGAGCTGGCAGGAGAAAGAATGAGCAAACTTTAAGAAAAGATGATTGAAATTAGGCTGAGGAGAAGAAAGTAAAAAGGAATAGAAAAAGTGAAAATAGCCTATAATACCTCTGGTACACCATCAAGCACAACAATATAACATTATGGAAATCCCAGAAGGGGAAGAAAGGGGAAAGGGACAGAATGAATATTGAAATAAATAATTAAATTGACTTTCCCAAACTTTGCAAAATATGTTAATATGCAAATCCAGGAAGAGCAGAGTACACCAAACAGGGTAAACATGAAGAAAAACTTATATTATATATTGCTCAGACTGTTAAATTCAAAGGACAAGGAGAGAATTCTGAAATCTGCAAGAGAAAAAAGTGAATTATGTACAGTTGAGTTCCAATTAGACTGAGGGTCAATTTTTCATGAGAAATCATGCGGAAAAAAGGCAATGGGTTAAAGTGCAAAGGAAAACAACTACAAACCATTCGTTTCATATCTGGTGAGATTTTATTTTAAAAATGTGGCAGAGATTAAGAAATTCCCAACAAAACAAAAGCCGAGTAAGTTCATAACCAGTAGTCCTGCCCTAAAAGCAATATTAAAGGGAATTCTTTGTCCTGAAAAGAAAGGACACAACACAGTCGTTCAAAATGGCATAATGAAATAAAGACCTCTGGTAAAGATGAACATTTGGGTAATTATATAGACTAGTACTATTGGATTGTAGCTTTTGGTGTGTAAATCCACTTCTTATTCCCCATAGGTACTAAAATGCAAATGCATAAAAAGTAATGATCAATCTATGGTTTTGTACGTACAGTGTAAAAAGTTATAAATGGCAACAAGTGCAAAAAAACGAAGGGTTTTGGAGGTGTTGGAAAAGTGACAGTGCATATTTGTGAAGTCAAGTTGGTATTATACTAAATGTGATTGTTATATATTTAGGGTATTAAATATTAACCCCTTCATAACCACAAAGAAAAAAATAAAAACTATATCCAGATAGAAATGAGAATGTGTTAAGTGTGGTACAACAAAAACAACCAAATAAATATAAAAGTAAACATTAATAGAATAATTGAGGGACAAAAAAGGTACAATATTATGCAGACTAAATAGCAAAATGGCAGAAGAAATTCCTGCATTATCAGTAGTGACTTTAAAAGTAAATAGATTAAGCACTCCAATCAGAAGGCAGAGACTGGCAGAATGGATAAGAGTGCATGAACAAACAATATGCTGTCTGAAAAAGCATCAAGAAATATGTTGGTTGAAAGTGAAAGAATGGAAAAAATATACTATGAAAATAGTATCCCAAGGAGAGCTGAAGTAGCTATATTAATATCAGATACAATAGACTTTAAATATAAAAGCTACAAGTCACACAGATGATCTTTAAATACAGATAAATGTGTGAATTCAAGAAGAATAAATAAGCATTATAAATGTATATGCAAACAACAGGAAAGTCCCCAAATATATGAAGCAAATACTGAAAGATTTGAAGGGAGAAATTTATGGTTCCCCATTAATAGTAGGAGACATTAATTAATACTGTATTTTCAATAATGCATAGAACATCTAGACAGAAGATCAATAAGGAAATAAAGAAATTGATGATATGGAAATCAATTAAACCTAATAGATACTTCACCCAACAACAACAAAATACACGTTCTTCTAGAATACACATGATCATTTCCCAGGATAGACATATCTTAGGTCATGAAACAAGAAAGTCAGAAAAAACTAAAATATATATATTGAAATCATACAGTATTTCATTTCCTACCACAACGAAATGAAACTAGAAATTAATAACTGAGGAAGAAATGGAAAATTCACAAATATTTGGGAATTAAACAATGTAGCCTTTTTGAAAAGTTTATTTATTTTTAAAGAAGTTTTAGATTACATAAATATTACATAAAAAATAGAGGGGATTCCTAATGCCCTACCCCCTCCCCTCCCACCCTTTTCCACATTAACATCTTCCATTAGTGTCAATTTATTACAATTGATGAACACATATTGAAGTATTGCTACTAAACGTGGACTATAGTTTACACTATAATTTACACTCTGCCCCACACAATTTTATAGGTTATGATAAAATGTATAATGGCCTGTATCTGTCATTGCAATATCATGCAGGACAATTCCACTGTCTTGAAAATTCCCCCATGTTACACCTATTCCCTCTCCCTCCTCTCAGAACCTCTGGTGGCCACTGACTTTATATCAATGAAAAAATTTCTTCCATTGCTAGAATAATAATATGTATAAAAGAATAATAAGTTCTACTTTAGTCCATTGTTCATTCTCCAATTTTGATGATTTGGAGATGTGATGCCTACTCTGTTTCTAATTGAGAGGGGGCTTAGATCCCATGGGGCAGATGGATGGAACTATCTTGCTTACAGTTGCAGACTTTTTCTGTTCCTTGGGATGGGTGTTATCCATCATCATCACCTTGTTAGTTCTCCTAGGTGAGTCTAATGAACTGGAGACTAGGTTCTGCAAATCTGCTGAGATTCAAGGCGCAACTTGCACATGAACAGACCAAAGATTTAAGTTTCTGGGCTATAGATTTATCAAGTATAGTGTTAATTATAGGTTCAAATAAATGGAGCAGAAGAGCCATATATAGGGAAACTATAAATGAGTCTAACTCTGTTACACTGGGGAGCATAAATTCCAATGTAAGGCCCACTGATATGGTCCCAAACTCCTGAGCATACCTTCCCTGCTCATAATGTCTATTTGTCTCTAGAGCCCTCAGGAGCCCTGCTGTTTTATGCACTGTTTGCATAAAACTCTGGCAGTCAATGAAATCCTGCTGAGACATACATAATTGTGACCACAATAACAGAAAGAATATTGAATTTCCATCCTGTGGTGTCCTGCTACATTCTCAAATAGAATGACAAACATCCCTCTAGTACATGGGCAGTGTCTAGTGAAGGAAGACAGACCACTACATCAGGCCCTTGATATTGCTGATTGTACATATGAAACTTTTCTTTTGAAATTGAAACTTACCCTAGTATTATATATGGCCTAAGAGTTGCCTCCTGAAAGCCTCCTTGTTGCTCAAATGTGTCCTTTCCCTAGCCAAAATCTGCAGATAAATGCACTCCCCCCAACCCAGGGTGGGTCATGATTCCCAGGGATGAGCCTTCCTGGCACTGAGGGATTATTACCAAGAGCCAACTAGGAATGCATCTGGAAAAAGACCATGAACATAAAAGGGAAATATTAAATACAGATACATTTATATGGCTAAGAGATTTCAAAGTGAGTCAGGAGGTCATTCCAGAGGTTAATCTTATTAAACCATCTACACTTAATCAGTGGGCTAAAGAAGAAAATATAAGGAATTAGGAAATATCCTGAGGTAAATGAAAAGGAAAATACAACATTCCAAAACTCATGGGATGCAACAAAGGGAAATTTAGAGCTCTTATACTTACATTAAAAGATCTTTGAAGAAAGATTTCAAATTAGAGGCTTAATCTCAAAACTGGAATAACCAGAAAAAGAAAAGGAGACTAAATCAAAAGCATGCAGAAGGAAGGAAATGACAAAGATTAGAGTGGAGATAAATGAAACAGAGAGCAACAACAACAACAACAAAAAACAGTAGAACAAACCAACAAAACTAAAAGTGGATTCTTTGAGAATATCTACAAAATTGACAAACCTTTAGCTATATTGACAAGGAATGAAAAGAGAGGACACAAATAAAATTTAGAAATGAAAAGGGGAACAATTCTATTGACCACAGTGAAATTAAAATGACTATAAGAAGATACAATGAAAAACTGTGTGCCAATAAATTAGATAAACTTGATGAAATGGAAAATTTCTTAGAAGGACACAAACTACCTACCTTGACTCAAGATGAAAATGAAGATATCAATAAACTTATTGCTAGTAAAGAGTTTGAATCATTGATCAAAAACCTCCCAAAAAAGAAAAGGACTAGGTGACTTCACAGGGTAATTGCACCAAACATTGTAAGAAGACTTAAGACAAATCCTGCTCAACCTCTTCTGAAAATTACAAATGGAGAGAACACTCTAATTCACTTTAGGAGGCTAACAACAACCTCATTAAAAAAAAGATAAACATACCATAAGAAAATCACAGAGTAATATCTCTTATGAATATAAATGCAAAAATCCTCAACAAAATACTAGTAAACAGAATCCAACAGCAGATTAAAATAATTATACAACATCATCAATTGGGATTTATCCCTGGTATGCAAGGTTGGCTAAACATAAAATCAGTTAATATAAAGTATCTACTAAACAGAATGTAGGAAAAATAAAACATATTTCAATTGATGCAGAAAAGGCATTTGACAAAACTTAGTTCCCTTTCCTGATAAAAACTACTATAAAATGAGGAACAGAAGACTTTTTTAACATGATGAAGGGCATATATGAAAAAACCCATAGCTAATATCCTACTTAATTAGGAAAGGCTGAAAGTTTTCCCTCTAAATCAGGAACAAGACAAGGATGCCTAATGTCATCACTCAATGTTACTCAACATTGTACAAAAAGTTCTTTCCAGAGCAATTTGACAAGTTAAAGTTGCAAAAGGCATCCAAATTGGAAAGGAAGAAGTAAAACTTTCCCTTTTGCAAATGACATTATCCCATACAGAGAAAATCTTGAAAAATCCACAACAAAGCTCCCATAGCTAATAAATAAATTTAACTAAGTAGTAGAGTACAATATAAACTCTCAGAAATCAGTAGTGTTTCTGTACACAAGCAAAAGAGAAATCAGAAGAAATCAAGAAAAAATTCCATTCACAATAGCTACTGAAATAATCAAATACCTAGGAATAAGTTTATCAAGGATGTAAAGGACTTGTACACAGAAAACTATAAAACATTGTTAAATGAAATCAAATAAAACCTAAAAAAATGGAAAGCCATTCTTTGTTCACGGATTAGAAGACTAAATATTGTTAAGATGTCATTTTTATACGAAAGCAATTTATAAATTCAACACAATCCCAATCAAAATTACAGCAACCTTATTTGCAGATGTGGAAAAGCCAGTAATAAACTCTATATGGATAGTAAGGGGTCCCAAATAGCCAAAGCAATATCAAAAAATAATAAATTTAGAAGATTCATATTTCTTGATTTTAAAACTTATTACAAAGCCACAGTATTCAAAACCACATGTTACTGGCATAAGGACAGACATATAGACCAAGTGGAATGAACTGAGAGCTCAGATATCAACCCTCATATTTATGACCAAATGACCCCCTCTCCCCCAAGATGGCTCCCTCATCTGTCTGCTGGTGTTTTCACAGACTGTCTGTTCACTGTGTCTGCTCACTGTGACTACCGGTCTTTTTTGGAGGCACTGTGAACCGAAACTGTGACCTCCCAGGTGTGAGGTGGGTGTCCAAATGCTTGAGCCACACCTGCTCCCTGCTTTTTGCATCTTCTCATTGTGTCTGCTCTGTGCACCTGCTTGTTGCATCTGCTTGTTTTGTCCACTTGTTTCTGCTCATCTCCTTAGGAGGCACTGGGAACCAAACCCAGGACCTCCTATGTGGAAGACAAGCACCCAACTGCTTTTGCCACATCTGCTCCCCCAAATGATTTTTCACAAGGATGGAAAGGCCACTTAAATGGGAAACAATACACTCTACAACAAATTGTACTGGGAAAATTAGGTCTCCATTTACAAAAGAATGAAGGAGGATCTCTATTTCACACCTTAAAAAAAATCAACTCAAAAATGGATCAAAGACATAAGTATAAGTTTCAGAAGGTCAAACTCCTAGAAGAAAACACACAACAGGACCTTGTGTTAGGCAATGGTTTCTTACAATTTATACGCAAGGCATACAGGCAACAAAAGAAAAATAAGTAAATGGAACTTCATCAAAATTAAAAACTTTTGTGCCTCAAAGGACTTAATCATAAAAGTAAAATGATAACCTACAAATCAGAAGAAATATTTGGGAGTCACAAAACCATTGAAGGTTTAATATCCAGTATATACAAAGAAATCCTTCAACTTAACAAGGAGATAAACAACCGAATTGAAAAAATGAGCAAAAGACTTGAATATACATCTCTACAAGGAATATCAATAAATTGCCACAAAACATATAGGATGATGCTGAACATCATTAGCCATCAGGGCAATTCAAATAAAAACCAAAATGAGGTACCGTTTCAAGCCCACTAGAATGGCTACTATTTTTAAAAAATAGAATTTTGAAAGGGTTGTAGAAAATGTTGGGTAACGGCAACACTCATTTATTGTTGGTGGCAATGTAAAATGTTACTGCCTCTGTGAAGGCAGTTTGACATTTTCTCATAACATTAGGTATAGAATTAACATATAACCCAACAATCCCACTACTAGATATGCTCAACTAATTGAAAGCAGGGACTGGAACAGATATTTGCATTCTTACGTTCAAAGCAGAAATTTTTCACGATTGCCAGAAGTTGGAAGCAACCCAAGTGGTCATCAATCAATGAATGGATAAACAAAATGTAATATATACAAACAAAGGAATATTATTCAGCTGTAAAAAGGAATGAAGTTCAGATACATGGCACAATATGGATAAACCTTGAAGACATCATGTTGAATGAAATAAGTCAAATTCAAATGGTCAAATATTGTATGATTTCACTGATATGATTTAATTAGAATAAGCAAACTCATACAGTCCAAATCTAGAATATAGAATATCAGGGTTGTATTGGGGATTGGAAATAGGGAATTATGGCTCAAAATGTAAAGTATTTTTATTTGGAATGATGAAAATGTTTTCGTAATGGATGGAGGTAATGGTAGCACAACATTGTGAATGTAATCAACTGCACTGAAATATATATCTGAATATGGTTAAAAGTGGAAAGGTTGGTTGTATGTATGGTAATAAAGGAAAATTTTTTAAAAATCATGAAACTGCACTGTACAAACAGTCAACCCTAAGTTAAACCATGGACTATATTTAATTATACAAATATAAAAGTGTGCTTTCATAAATTGTAAGAAATATACCTTACCAATGCAAGGGGTTACTACTAGGTTGATATATAGGAATCTTGCATTTTATGCATGATTGTTCTGTAAACCCATAATTCTTTAAAAAAAAAAAGTTTAAATAATAGAACTGAGAGATCCTGTTCCAGAGAGAAAGAACAAGGGAAGTAAACAGGAAGGAGGATGTTTCTCAAACCATCTCTAGCATTCCAGCTCCCTCCAGTGCTCCCTACTGGCAGAGCTAACATGGTGCTAGGAGGGCCCCAGTCACATGGCCACAAATGAAATTCAACATCCAAGATCAGAGTATATGAGGTTGGGTTTGGAGCTGAGAGACTTAATAATTGGCTCAAGTGTGTTAGTATTTTCTTCACCAAACATCCCCCTCTCCACTGTTTTACACATAGATATTTCCAGGAATTCTGATTCATTGCTCAGCAATAGCACCCTGAACTCACATATAATTTGAATGTGTTTGTCAAAACAATGTATTGACAACAATTTGTATCATTGTGGAAGGAGGTAGGTTATTTTTACTACCAGAAATAATCCTAAAGAATTAAATTATGTCCACTGGCTCAACAACAAACACTGTAGATACAAAGCATTTAATTTCCACTCAGTCATGTGACTTCAGTTACATATAATTCCAGACCTGTCCATTTCTTGCTCTCCTAATGACAGGCCAAAATATTTGACTATCTGGCATTACTATGTATATTATAAATTTTAACTAACATTATGATCACTGCATGAGAGCTTAAGAATGCTGTTAATATCGACCCAGGTACCTTTTATTTGAAATGAGCCAATAGAAGAAAAGCCTATATGGCAAACATTAAAATGTGTATTTGAATTACAATGGATTTGTCAAATGATGAGAATGTTTAGCAAAGTGGGAGACATGTTATTTGATCGTGAATCCATCCCACAAATGGGTTGCATTTGTGTACATATATATTTATAAAGTACCAAAACAATGGCAAACATGATTTTCAAGTGTTTCAATTCAATTCAGAAAGAAATGTAGCTGCAGTGTTTGTTTTTTTACAATCATTAACTGTAAACTAAGCATCATTCCAGAGTTAATTTGTAGCCAACTTCCTCCCAAGTGTAGAGGAAAAAAATGAACTTCTACAATCTTTGCTTTAAGCTTAATATTTGAATTCATATCCTGTCAGCCTTCTTTCCTTTTATTTCTATTGGGAAATGTGGATCCCACAGGCAGTGGTAATTGCTCTTAAGATAATATTCATCCATTCTTTAAATCCCACTTTAGGATTCCCAGTGCCTCTTATTACTTACGTTTCTTACTCTATAAAGATATTATCTTTGAATACATTTTGTTCAACAAAGACAATTGATGGCACACAAAGGCCAAGTCATTTCACATCATCATTAAGTAATCATTTCAGGGTCACTTTAAATGTTCCTCTGAGATCCATTTTATGTAACTCTTCAGAAATTCAGGCTGAGATGCTGTTCCAGGGGGACCTTTATACTTGAGTCAGGAAACACGCTTTGGATTTATCTTAAGTATGAAGGAACAAATACTTAAGTAAGCACGAAAAAGCTCTGTTGAGAGCAAACTAACATGTTCTATTGCCTTTATCTTCAGTTTTTTTTTTCCTAATGATTCAACACAGGTCACCATTTGAACATGATAATACTAACAAGAGAACTAATGTGAGTATTTGAGACATTCTAATTTTCATGGTTACCATGAAATCATGACCCAAACAGGAATGTGTATGAACCAAGTAAGTGTGTTTTTTTCTTTTTTAGCCTTAGTACAAAAGAAAATTTATCAGGTGATTGCAATCCAGTTCAAAACAGATTCTCCATTAAAATAGATTTTCTTTTCTATTTTTCAAATGTGTATGAAATTCAAGAGCAAATGCTTAATCATATAAAAGCTGGGTGCATAAAATTTACTTCTTACTAAATACATAGTTTGAAGTTTAACAGCATTGCTTTAATCAATTTAGGGGTCTCTCTATATATAACTTATTATCAAAACCCCACATATCCATACTTAGTCTTTAATATTCTTATGCAAATATTTCTCATAAGAAAAGTGAATATAAAATTCATAGATAGAATTACTCCCAATGAGAGAAAGCTCACTTATTTATTTATTTTTTACAAAATTTACCAGCATATTTAAATTGACTGCCTTTATTAATCACTATCTGGCTACTCCCTGTTTATCTGTTTATTTCTCTAATTTGATCAGTTACATATATTTAAAATCCCACTAGAGGACAAGATTCCAACTTCTTTGTTAATTATTTGTGTAATTAGAATTTCTTATATGGAAATTGACACTTTCATAGGAGTTTAGAAAAATCTTTTGATATTTTAGGGAATGTAACTAAAGAAGTTGAACTGATTTCTGTACCACTATTTCTTTGGTATCTCTACTCTGACAGCATTGTTGAATTCTGCTGGCCATCCTAGAAATGTATGCTGATTGTCACAGGAGTTAGCTGCAAAATAATGTAAAAGAAATATGCTGCCTTTCTCCAAAACTAGAAAAAGTAGCAATTAAATCACATATCTACCAATAGTTGTATTCTAATTCACTTAAAACAGAGAAGATATATAATGAGACATTCATTTATATTGCCTGTTGTTCTGTTATTTCTTTCCTATCAAATATGCACACATTGGAGTCTACAATAAACACAGCTAAATTTAGGATGATCAATGTTAATTAACAATGTGATAGAAATGATTAGCATGTTTTGAAAAATTATTTTAAAATATATTCTTTCTTCAATTAGCCTAAATGTTTAATTAGAAAAGTGACTAAAAAATAAGCTTTTGAAGCTTCTCATTGTATTTGGATGCACTGCTTTAAATGCCTCTCTGAAGTTGAACCTGCATAAAGATTTCCAGTTCCTCGTTCAATGTGTGTATTCAGCATACAACATATAAAAATCCATGATGGACTCCAGAATAAAGACAGTGGTGATTTGAAACTTGAATTTGAAAAATTATCTCTTCACAAATTTAGAGAATAATTTGCTTTTGAGTTTATATGTGGGATTCTCAGCAACAGGCATTTATTTTATGGGCTTGAAATGTCTTAGAGTGACCAGCCATACCAGTTACCCAGGACTCAGGTGTTTCCTAGGACATAGTACTTTCAGTGGTAAGACTGAGGCAGTCCCAGACTAAAGGGGATGGCTTATCATTTTACTTAGAGTAGAGCTATGATTTATACTGGTTATTGACTCACTTCCCTAATCCATACCATCTTTTATCTTTCTCTACTGCACCCCACTTCCTAGACATTTCTCTTCTGTTCCTCCTTCTCTGTATCATTGATCCCTGCACAACTCAGAAAATTGAGAAATATCAAGTTTCACCTTGCTTTCAGTTCTTCAGTTCTGAAATACTAAAGAGAATGCAATATTCTCCTTGAATACTGAACTAACTAGAATCACCCCTGACTTGGGACTTGACACTGCCTAATGGAGAGTTGCCTGGAACAAAATTGTTTGGCAGAAATTATTCCAGAATGTGGGAGCACAGAAGAACTTTTACCACTCTGTTGACAGAGTGGCTGCTTTGGTGAGTTCGTAGCTGCTCATGTTGGCAATGGAGTTGAAGATATAAAAACAGAGATGATGATAATAAGAATGATGATAATGATGATGATGATGTAGTTGATGATGCAGAAGAGTAAACAGGGCTTTAATAGTTGGCAGCAGTATAACATTGTGAATGTGCTAGTCATTAGATTCCCGAGATTCAGACCCCATTGTTATCAATGTCTGATTGTGTGACAATGCCAAGCTTCAATTTCCTCATATGTAAATTAAGGCCATTAATATTCTTAAATCTTAATCTTTTTCTCAGGATTAAATAAAATAGCACAGTGAATGGCACATAAATAGAACAGGTATAAGAACTGCAATTTAATATACTGCCAGAGACAGTAAACACCATCTGACTTTAATTCCCTTCCTCTAAAAAGGGGTCATCACATTTTATTTGACAATATACCTGAACCCTTCCATATAATTAAAACTAACTTATATAAATTCTCTCTGTATGCAGTTTTGATTATTATATAAATGTTTATCCTGGTAATTAATTTTTATTAATATATCCTATTGTTAGTTCTAATTAAATTTATATTTTTCTATGAATGAATGTGTGCTTGTAAACAGTTTATGCCCAATATGAACTTCATATCTCCCTTTGAATCCAACCCTGCCTTTATGGCATTCTAAAATTATGGCACACAACATATTAATTCCTCTCTCTAAAACTTCCCATTCCTCCTTTATTGCTTATAGAAGCACAAAATAATTCCTTATAGTATAATAATCTGAACAAGTTCCATCTCATTATATCTTACATGGCACAATACTACTATGCAAACAAACTGTCATAGTCTTCTAAACAAACTACAGGCTATTTGCCAGATACATTTTGTGCTACATGACTCCTTACATTTGCCGGTTAGTCTTTATGCTTGTAATTTTTTTCCTCTCCTTTCTTCAGCTTCCCTTCATACTCTTTGAGAACTGCTTACTTTTCAAGGACAATACTACTTCCATGCTTTTGGTTAGTCTTTTCACTATCCTATCCAAGGTCAAATCAAGTGCACCGTGTTACGATATTCAAGTGCTCATGGCTCTCGTAATTTACCAATGCTTTCAACACACTGATTGTTCAAGTGTTTTTCACCATTACCCATGAGATAACTGTGAAAATATATTTTCTACAGCATTATAATCAAAGACAATCATACAATGTTTAGTAAAAAATATGTGTTTTAAATATCTGTCAAATAAAGAAATCTTTATTTTAGTTAGAATTAATTGATTTATCTTTTATTGTCCCAAACAATCTTTTTCTTTCATAATAGTACTTCATTATTTCAATTATACTTTTGGAATTTTTTCTTCCATTAAATATTAAAAAGTGCCTCATTATTACTAAAAAATCCTTATACTAAACCATGACTTTTCAAATGACATGAGTTTTGCTCTTTAAATAATAACTCTTATTACCTTTGAGAGATCAAAATAAGCCCAGATATGGGTTAATGATTCACATTCATTATTGGATGCTGAAACCACACAATGCAGTTATGTCTATTATTAAAACCACTTAATCAACAAAGAGATAGAAATTTGTAGAACATAAATTAAAAATGCAAAGTCCGGACAGATAGTTCCAGTGTCAAGATTTAAGCCCTCTGTGTTACTCTGATTCCAACTAAATTTCACTTATTATTTTTGTCTCTGAATTTTAATCAATAAACAATCTTAGATGTCAACATAATAATTAAAGTAAAATTGATCATTCTAAATGAGATGACGATTTGTAAGACCTGGAAAAATAGACTTTCATGCTGATTGGGGCAGGCTGTCTTTCACTGAAAGCTGTCACCTTTTGGGGTACTAGGTCACTTATACAAGCCAGGGCAATCATGCGAGGATTTCAGGCGAAACTATTGACCTCTGCCTGGATGTCTGCAGATAGAAGACAGTATATATATTTCTACTTAGGAACAGAAGTAGGCATTCTGATCAAGGATTTTATAGTCAATAGATAATCCCTCCACCAACGATATTTGTCCTGGTCTCCTTTTGTGTTCAGCTTCGTATACACATAATAATCATCAAAATT
Source organism: Cabassous unicinctus (assembly GCA_029593785.1). Lineage (NCBI taxonomy): Eukaryota > Metazoa > Chordata > Mammalia > Cingulata > Chlamyphoridae > Cabassous > Cabassous unicinctus. The sequence goes on along the minus strand of JAQZBX010010460.1, from coordinate 4,646 downwards.
CATGGAAATAAAGCACTGCGAAGAGAACCCAAATAAGTCCTTCACTCCTGTGAAAGAAGATGTGTGACATTCTCACCCTGTGAAGAGATGAGAAAAAAAATCTTCACATTCTCTCACTTTTGCTCTTATCTCAGAGATGTGCACTTCCTTACCTCCTTGTAAGCTGTTGTCATTTTGTAAAACTTGGCTTTTTATCTTGGGACTAGGATCTCTTTCCCACACCTAGCTTCAGGAGATTTCATAAGTACATTTACATGGATAAATAATTTAACAATTTACGTAATTAACATTGATAAGTAATTCTTGAAGGGGAGTTTAAGCTTTTTTCTTCATTGAGGAATGTTCAGTTTACATTTGAGTGCTTGCTTTTGATACATAAGATCATGCAGGTGAAATGGAACTTATGTCTTGTAGATTGCTCCCTAGAAGTTTTGATGCCAGAACTGATTCAGATGCAGTGAGCAGACAAGGCCCTGCTAATACACTTTGAAATCATATTCAACACTTAGTATTTTAATGATTAGGTAATATCATTTATTTCAATATCAGATTCTTCAAAAGTTTAAAGACAACTATTTTATCTTTATTTTATTTCTCTAAATCATTTCTCATTAGGAAAAATAAACTTCCATGTACCCTCAAATCTTTCTTATATGGTTGTTTTGTGTTTTGCCTGAAGGTATATAACAGAGAGAGTAATAGCAATTTCTTTTTGATTCAGACAAGTTAGGTGTTAATCTCTGCTCTTCCATTTACAAAATATGTAATCCTAGTCATGGTTATTCATCTCTTCACATTTGGTTTCTTATTAACCATATAAAGACAGTAAAATTATGTTTCAGTGTGGTTGTGAAGTCAAAATTATATCCATTTCTGCAGAGGTCCTAACACAGAGCTTGTATCTATAAATCTTAGTTATGGCAATTCTTATATCTTTTCACTACAATAAAATGAAAAGTAAAGCTAGGAATTCTCAAATTAGATGACATATTAGACAAAGACTTCTCTATTTCAGTCTGAAGAATTACACATGAATTGGCAGCTTAGATTTTCTTAGTGAATTAATTGTTACTGCAGGGCTTGGGGGAGTAAATTGTACCAGATTTGTGAACACACTCTCAAAAATTCTTTTTATTTATGCCTTTGTTTAGGTATCAGAAATACAATACAAACTTGAAAGGTCCAAAAAATTTCAAACAACAGAATAATGAATAAATTCACAACTGCTGTGAGCACTGTTACTAGAGCCACCTGATCATAATTGTCCTGACAGCCATGAATCATGTAAATAACTGACTGCATAAAAATCTAAACCAATCAAATTAAATAGGAAAAAAAATCAACTCACATGCAGTTGACAGAATACTAACAAAGTTTCTTGGAGGAATAAAATAGGACAAAAAAGAAAAAACTGTCTTTTCCTTGGCTATCCTTAAAAAAATTGCTCTCTCTATATAATATCTAATATTTTTCCTAAGTTATAAAGTTTTCAGAAATAAGAACTCTGAAGCATATGGAGGTTAATATGTGTAACTGTTGGCCAATTTGATGTAATTATGAATTCCAAAAATATAATTGGATCATGCTTGTAAACTGATCTGTTAATCTGGTCATGATTAGGTTATGATTAGGGTGTTGAGCCCCACCCCTTGGTGGGTGGGGAATCAAATATAAAAGGCATGGCAAGAACAGTTTTGAGCAGCAGCAGTCTTTGAGAAGCAGCTTTGATGTTGGAAAGAAGGCCCCATGGGAAGAGAAGCGAGCCGTTCACCTGATCGCCTACAGTTGACCTTGTGGAGGAAACAGGAGCTAAGCCCGGAGAGAAACGCAGCCCCCGGAAGAGAGGAACCCAAGAAGCCTGAACCCTGGGCAAATGTCGGCAGCTGTCTTGCTCCAACACGTGACAATGGACATTGGTGAGGGAAGAAACTTATGCTTTATGGCCTGGTAACTGTGGACTTCTACCCCAAATAAATACCCTTTATAAAGACCAACCCATTTTTGGTATTTCACATTAGCACCCCTTTGGCTGACTAAAACAATATGGTTAATGATAAAGTATAATGAAATAAAGAAGCAATCTTAGATCTGTTTTTAAATCCAACTTACTTGGCATTATATGACAATCCAAAAAGTTGTTGGTTCACTCAGTTTTAGCAATATGCTTGTCACACTGAAGAAAAATTGTCAAGACAGATATTTGATTATGTTGTTTAACATTTGGACTGTGATAAATTAATCAATGGTCCTATGAATACCAACCTCAGAGTATTATGTTGGGCATTTTTTTTCCTGAATTGTAGCCACTCTGCTTATCTCTGTCATCTTCAATTGTTTCATATATTCCCACTAAAATATGTCTCAGGAAAGACTTCTAAGGATACGATGTACTTAACCAAATCTGTGCAGTATGTAATTATTTCTACTGTATATTCAAGGGAAATATATATGATAATGTAAATTATTCTGAGACAAGATTCAACTCAAAATGATAACATTGAAATGTTTGAAGATATTTACTTTTTGTATCTTTTTCTTTTCAACCACTAGCTGTAGTTTATTTGAGTGATCAATGGAGGAACATGCATGAGGGAATGGTACCTTTCTGGAGACTAGAGGATATCGCCTGGAAAATAGATATTGCCATTGTACAAAAATTCCTGCTACAAAGTTGTATTAAATCAATAATCAAGTTAATGAATTTACACAGAAACACTCAACCCCCAAAAACATCTCCTAATAACAACATGCAGATTCCTTTAGTTCCCAGGTGTTAACTCTGTGCAATGTCTTCCATTTAATTGCCAAAGCAGAATGAACTACAGCACTGTAACTGAGTTCATGATTCTGGGCCTCACAAGAAAGCCTGAACTCCAGAAAGTGCTCTTCATTATCTTTCTGTTCATCTACCTTGTGGCATTTCTTGGCAATATGCTCATTGTTATTGCCATAATTTATAACACCACCTTGCATATACCCATGTATCTTCTTCTTCTGGCACTGGCTATTGTGGAAATCATCTGCATAACAAGCATCATCCCAAAGGTGCTGGGGTCTATGGTAATGTCAGATAAGACCATTTCGTATGGCAGCTGCATGTCCCAGCTCTTCTTCACATGGCCCCTTGGAGCCGAGACGGTTCTCTTCACCACCATGGCCTATGACCGCTATGTGGCCATCTGTTCCCTTTTCGCTACAGCACTATTATGAACGACTATATGTGTATTGCTCTCCTATGCACTGTCATGGCTATTGCCATGACCAATTCCTGGGTTCACACAGGTCTCATCTTGCTGTTGACTTTCTGTGGGCCAAATACCATTGATCACTTCTGTGAGATACCCCCACTGCTGGCTTTGTCCTGCAGCCCTGTGAGAATCAACGAGGTGATGGTGTATGTGACTGACATTACCCTTGCTGTAGGTGATTTCACCCTCACCTGCGTCTCCTACGGTTTTATCATTGCTGCTATTCTTTGTATCCGCTCAGCAGGAGGCAAGAGAAAGGCTTTTTCAACATGCTCATCCCACCTCATAGTGGTTTCCCTCTATTATTCCCCTGTGATTTACACCTACATCTGTCTTGCTTCCAGCTACACATTTGAAAGGAATAAGGTAGTAGCTTCACTCTGTACTCTTGTGACCCCAACATTAAACCTGATTGTTTACAGTTTCCAGAACAAGGCATGCAGGCAGGGATTAAGAAAGTTTTTGCACTTCTGAAACATTAGTCGTTTCCAAATGAACATCAGTTCTCTAGCTTAGAATCATCTTCTAGAATATTTTAGATTTTATTAAACCTTCATAGTTGCTTCCATCCCCAATTTACCCATTCCCACTTGAAAGCAAGTATGTTTCACTTTACTATAAGTCATTTCCTTATCTCTTCTTTTCTAAAGTACACTTATTCTCTTACCATATCAATTACACTGACCTCTGCTCATCATTCCACAGTTCTGGAATGTTCTCTTTCTGAAAACTTCCAAAGCAGTCGTAGATGTAAAATATCTCTCTTTTTCCTACTCAATTACTAGCATTTTCATTGCCTCCGCAAGTTCCGTAATGCTTCATGTGAACAATATTTGCAATGCAATACAAATATTCCCTCATATAAATGTGTATCACAATGTATATTTCAACATGTTTCTAGATATATTCATACATATTTCTTCATTATACACCTAACTTCAAATATTCATATATGCATGTATACAAGCATTTACTTACACACATATTCATATCATGCATATATAACAAAGAAAGATCACTTCTAATATTATAGAAATAAATATCCTATGAATTCCATTGCAATGAAGGAAACAGTACATTATGTGGAAACATGGGGTGCTTCAAAGAGGATGCTGGTGGAAGAAGAGGATATCAGTCATTTCTAAGGCTTAGGTAATGCTCTTAATTTTATCTGTTTTCATGAAGGAGTTGGAGTGATCTTGATTTTGTGTGGTGTTTTTTCTTCGTTGTTGTTGTTGTTGTTGTTTTTCAAGAATCAATAGGAGAAGTATATCATGGCCTAGTTGAGCAGGCCACCTTAGCTGCCAGCTGCCAGAGACTGATTTTATCTACTCACTTCTTTTTTTTTTCTTGAGAGTTCTGATATAGACCTGTGCATATACAGCCAAATGATTTTTT
>JAQZBX010010459.1:0-44293 GCA_029593785.1 Cabassous unicinctus | reverse complement strand
TGGTATAGCAAACCATTTCTAAATTAAAGTAAGAGCTCCTTTTTGAATGCTAGAATATATGTGGAGGCAGATGTCTTACAATAATTTTGATTCCTATCAACAAGTTTTTGCCTGTTAATTCATTTGCCAATACTATAAGTTCAATCAAGCTTAATGCTTATAGAAGTCATTAGATTTGATAATCATGTTTTCCATTTATTTAAAAAATGTTGGTGGAATTTTTATCAGGAATGCATTAAATCTGTATATCAATTTGAGTAGAATTGATATCTTAATGATATTTAGTCTTCTAATCTGTAAGCATAGAATGTTCTTCCAATTACTTAGGTCTTTTTTTATTTCTTTTAAAAATGAGTTGTAGTTTTCTGAATACAAGTGGTTTACATCGTTCTTTAAGTTTATTCCAAAATATTTGAGTTTTATCTGTCATATTTTATTTTCACCACTCTTTTGACACTTGTAGGTACTTTTACTGATAAAATCTTCATTTCTAGACTCTCTTCCAAGTCTCTCTCTCCTGTCTTTTCTTTTCAGACTGTAGCACACCCTTTAGTATTTCCTGCAAAGCTGGAAATACTCTTGATCACAAAATCTCTTGGTTTCTGTTTATCTGTGAATACTCTAAACTCACCCTCATTTTTGAAAGACAATTTTGCTGGATATAAGATTGGTGGCTGGAAGTTTTTCTCTTGCAATATCTTAAATATATCACACCACTGTCTTCTTGCATCTATGATTTCTGATGAGAAATTGGCACTTAATCTTATTGGGTATCCCCGATATGTCATGCATTGCTTTTATCCTGCTGCTCTCAGAGTTCTCTCTTTGTCTGTGGCATTTGACATTCTGATTAGTTTGTGTCTTGGAGTTGGTCTATTCGGATTTATTTGGATGGGAGTATGTCGTGCTTCTTGGGCATGGATATCTATGCCCTTCAATAAAGTTGGGAAATTGTCTACCATTATTTCTTCAAATATTCCTTCTGCCCCTTTTCCCTTTTCTTATCCTTCTGGGACACCCATGACACGTATGTTTGCACATCTCTTGCTGTCGTTTAGTTCCCAGAGAACTTGTTCAATTTTCTCCATTCTTTTCTCCATCTGTTCTTTTGTATGTTTGCTTTCAGAGGCCATTTCTTCAAGCTCATCAATCCTTTCTTCTGCCTCCTCAAATCTGCTATTATATGATTCCAGTGTATTTTTAATTTCATTTATTGCACCTTTCATTCCCATAAGAATCTGCTATTTTTCTATGTATGCTTTCAAATTCTTCTTTGTGCTCATCCAATGTCTTCTTAATATCCTTAATCTCTTTAGCCATCCCATTGAATTTATAAAGGAGATTTGTTTGAACATCTACGATGAGTTGTTTCAACTCCTTTCTGTCATCTGGAGGCTTATCTTTTTCCTTTAACTGGGCCATATCTTCCTGTTTCTTGGTGTGGATTGTAATTTTTTGTTGGTGTCTTGGCTTCTGGCTTACTAGAGCATTTATTCTGGGTGCAGTTTCTCTCTTTAGTTTAGGGCTTTCTTGCCCTTACTCCCTTGCTGGTTGTGTAGTAAGAGCCAGGGATGTAGTTGGTGCTGTAAGCTGTGGAGGCTCGAGCTGCCAGCATTGCCCCAGGGACCAATGAAGCTTCTCCCACCTTTCTCCTTTGCCAGGGGTAGGGACAGAGCCACAGCCGTGTGTGCTAATCCAGGTCGTGCAGGCTTAGACTGTAGTTGTCCAGAGAGACCGATGAAGCTTCACGCCCCTTCCTCCCTTGCCTGGGGCAAGGATGGAGCTGCAGGGGTGGCAGCAATCTATGCCATGCGGGTCCAAAATGACCGCAGTTGCCTCGGCAGACTTCCGACTATTCAATCTCCCTGCCGAATGTACCTTCAGTTACCCGGAGAGGCTGGTGTAGGGCCCGCCAGCTTCCTCCCTGCTAGAGGTGGGCTGAAGCCTCGACCAGGGCTGCAGGCCGATCTGGGTGAAAGAAGCTGTTCCCTACCGTCACTGTGATTTTCAGTCAGTCTGGCTTCTCCTCATGCCGGGGAAGGAGTCAAAATGGTGGCTACTGGCCTCCTTCTGACTTGGACAGGCTCAAACTTTAGCTGTTCTTAGGGTTATACTTTAGCCTGCCGAATTTACTAATCAGTAGCTGAAATTGGTGGCCAGCCATCTCTTCCTCCCCTGTTTTTGGGAAATGGAGCTTCCAAATCCAGGCACAGAACAGCTCCTGAGGCGGCTTGTGCCTCCAGTGGAGGACGGGCACTGGCCTCCATGGTGTGGAGGGCTCTGCTTACGAATCTTCTCTGCAGATGCGCAGTCTCCTCCTTCCATTCTTTCACATATGCTGCAGGATGCTCTTCTGGTCTCCTGGAGCCCCCTAACAGGTACTTTAGATAGCTCTGGGTGATTACTAACTGCCCTGTAGCATGAGCTGACTCTTTCTGCCTCCGTCTTGCTGGTTGTAATAGGTCCAATATTTTGCAAATAGAGTGTCTCATAATTCTCCTCTATGCATCATGCTTCCTTGTAGTTTCTACAGTCAAGTTTGAGTCCAACAACTTATGGGGCTGGTAGCAGAGAGCAGGTACAGTGTCGAGGTAAAGTCCATTGTTTGCCAAAAGTCTCAAAGCTGACTTTCTTGACTTTTTCAAGAAAGTAGTGGTTTTAAAAGCCAGGTTTTATGGAGAGCAGTGAGAGGAAGGTGATTCTAAATGACACCGATTCACACAAAGTGAGGCCCGGACAGATCTGTCCTAATCTCCCCCTCTCTCTGGGTCACGTACTGATCCCACGTAACAGCACGAGGGTCCAGAGTTTCCCCCCCATCCCAGGGAGGCGTTGCTAAACGTCCCACATTTAGTTATGATTTTGGCTAGGTCGTGTGCATGAGTGAGTCCGCAGGGGAATGGAAATGCACTCGGAGTGGAGGGCTGTAGGGGAAGGCAATCATCAGGGACAACAGAGTCTCTAATTCCTTCCATAACATGTTATTTAATGAACCACGTGATATTCAGTTGTAAGGATGTGCCGTATTTCACTCAGGAATTTCTCTCTTTTTACGCAATATGGCAATTCCAATTTCTTAGCAAAATTACACTTTAAATCAAGAATGCCACGGCAGTACTTGGAAACATTTCATTTTCTGTCTTCATTGTTATCAGTGAGGAGGAGCTCCTCCTGTGGATGGTGATCACTCCATGGCCTAGACCACTGGAACATAAAAGCAAACCAAAACAGACCCGTGGAATGGGAAGTACCGGGGGTGGGGGTGCGCTCGGGAGACTGTGTGCTTAAAGGCTCCGCAGGTAATTCTGCTATTCTGCTGTGCATCCAGCTTAAGAGGCTCTTGCTAACGAGGCCACTGAGATGCCATTCTCTGCTTACAGATTTAAGGAGCAGTTTGCTTCTAAAGCTGTTGCCCTTGGGATATAATCTTAGGTAAGGTTCTGAATTTCTTTAAGGAAGAAACACACAAGGAAAAAACAAACAAATAAAAAAGCCCAAGTCTGGTGGTGCTTGCTGAGAAGCGTGTGTTTTCCCTACCTTATGCGTGAGCAGCATGGGTGCTAGCTGGGCATATACAGTTTTGCTCCATGTGCTTTATAGGGATATGTCCTGTCGTTTCCTACCTATGGGGGCATAGCCAAAGAACCATTCAAGTGGAAGTTGAGGCAGCATTTTCTTCAACTCATGTGTGCTAGGTAAGACACAGTAGAAAAAGATTTGATGGCCAAAATAAATGTGTAAAATGAAATATATATACTCCCATGGGATGTCACAATTGATACTAGAAAGGTTTAAGGTGATGAGAGAAGTCCTACAGCGGGAAGAATTATTTGGTTCATTTTTTGACCCAAGGGAGCCCTTCAGTCTAACATTTTGTGGGACACTGGTGTATTGTGGGACACCATCTAGGAAACATTGGCCTATGACATTGTATGGAGACAGCTTAATAAATAGCCCGTCAGCTACTGTGGGAAAAAGTGTGCTTTCCCTCAACTCCTGCCTTATAAATTGGTTTTAGTAATTCATCCCAATGATACCACAATCTTTCCAAGCCTCGATTTCTTCACTTCTAAACTATGGGTAATATGAGGACCAAATGAATTAGTATACTTAGGTGTCTGCCATAGAGCAGAAATTCTAGAGATGCTGATCACGGTTATCCTGGGTCCTACCCTTTTCAAGATTTTCCTAACAGTGGCTGAGTTCATACCATACAAGCAAGGGCAAGGCCAAGCCACTTCCATGCCTGGTGGGGAGAATAGACATGCCCTTGTTTTCTTACCTGACCCTGCTCTCCCAATACCAAAGCCTCCAAGCTTCTTTAAGGTGGAGACCATGAACTGCACACCATCAAATCCCCAATGCAGGGCTATCATGTTCTGCCTGGAACTGTCTAATGGGGCAGCCAAGCTCCAAAAAGTGATACGTAGTAGCAATTGGGTGTTGTCCAAGGTTTCTTGTTATATTCTCTATCTTACGCGTTCTACTGAAAGATATAGGGTTCTCTCCTCTTGGTGAGAATGAAGCTTAGTCTTTCTGGAGTCTCTGAAGTAAGAGTGGATGAGGGGTGTATGGCAGGAACTTCAAGTTAGACCAGACTTTCCAAAAGAGACAGGCACCTCCCTTTCCCCAGCACTGCAGCTTCTGCAGTCTCCAGCTCGCCTCCACGTGTGTGGCTTGCTGCTTGCAGAGCACGCCATTTTGAAAAATCTCTCACCCAGTCAAATGCAGAGCATCAGTTTTCCTGGCAGTGAGGGAGGACTGTGCTCATGGTGAAGAGTCCTCAGGAAGTGGAGGTGGGGATGCAAAAAAGGACCTGGCACTTGCCCATCCTCCCAGGGTGCAGTCAGTGAGCTGGGCACTTCACTTTCTTACCTCTCAATCCTCACAAAAGCTTTGTGAGACAGGTGTTATGTCGTCTCCATGTTAGAAGGCACCAAGGATATAAGTAATGTGCCAAGTACACAGCATAGGTGCCCTCAATAAAACAAAATGAAGTCTTTTTTTTTTTTTCAGATGGGGAAACAGGCTCAGATCCATTTAGTAACTTGTCCAAGGTCATGGAGCAAATAAATGGCAAAATCTGAATTTGAACCAGGTATTCTGACTCAAAAATTACACAGTTTCTGCAATCATGCACGGCTTTCCAGAATAAAAACAGAAAAGGGACTTTGTCTTTGGTGGTAAATGCTGCTCTCTTCCTCTCTTTCGTTTTAATGTTTTAAAATTGTGAAATGTGACACAAACAGAGAATAATGAAATAATCATGAGAATGTCTTCATGCATTATTATAAGACCAACCCCGGGAAATCACCACCCTGCTCTGGAGGGAGAACATTTGCAGCAGTCCAGAAACCTTCTCCATCACAACCCCCATGCTCTTCCTGGGAAAGGGTAACCTCTTCCCGGCTTTTCTCTATAGGTTGCATACACCTCCCAACACTGTAGTTTAGTTTGTCCTGCTTCTAAGACACCCCAGGACACCAGCAAGTGGCCTCCACTGAGAACTGTGGCAGCAGGGCCTTGCCAGGGCTTTCAGCGTCTGCTCTCCTGGGCATGCTGTCTCCTCAGTGGCCCTGGTGAAGACAGACTTCAAAGTTTAGAAAGGAGCTGCCTGGGCAGTGGCTGTCAAAGTCAGCCATTCAGGGTCTTAGGAATTCTCTTCTCCACTGGGATGCTATGGGCGCTCCCTGTGGACTGTGCAGTGCAACTTTCCCCTTTCAGACTCTTAGGTAGCTTACCTGAGCAGGTGGACTCGTTTTTCTGGTTTTGCTCCTCCAGACTGGCTCGACCAGTTAACCAGGCAATGCTGTGCTTTCTGTGCTTCTGCTCAGCCATCTCTGCTTCCCCCAATTCAAGGCCCGGAGTGAACTCCTGAGCCTTAATGTCCACCATTGCTTGATGCCTGGGTTTGTCCTCTGCGATTCCACACCCAATATTGAGCCTGCGTAGCTCTGCCACAGTGGTTTGGAAAGGGCCCTTGCCCTCCTCCTTCCCAGAAGACGTCACATGGACAGAGGCCTATGGCCCGGGATCCTAACCGAGGGGTCGCCTCACTTTCGGGTCTACATGGCTTATTAACGCTCTGTATGGTCGACATTGAAACACTCTGGTAAACACGTTTTAGAAGAGCTCCAGGGAAAGAAGCTTCCTCAGTCCTTTTCACACACCCAAATGCAAATGCTGTTTAGGACCTTGTAATGCTATATAGAAGTCCACAAAAGAAAAGTGCCGGAAAGTGCTTCCGGCTAAGATAGACACTCAAAAAGTAAGGCATTTATATTAAAAAAGAAGTCAGGCTCTTTCTCCCCAAATCCTTTCCAATGTTAAAGATCCAGAAAGCTGAAAGAAAAATGAATACTCCTTAATGTCTCAAGGGCTTTGGCTATTCCACCTTAGTTGCCTTCTCTAGCCACAGCCTGAGACGGTGACACTCATACAAGAGCACTTTTGCTCCCTGGTCTGAAGACACAGCCTCAGGGTCATCCCAGGCCACTCTTTGGTTTGGAGCAGAGGTCTACACACAGTGGATTTGGCTGTCTCGCTGCAGCACCAGCTGGTTGTCTATGGAATGAAAGAATTGAAAGAGTATTTTACACCATGGAAATTGTCTTCCAGGCCCAGATGGACCAGCGCAGTTCTAGCTTTGACAGGCCAGGATAGATATATTCAGAAAGCCTTCCAGCTATTTAGTACCTCTTCCAAAACACTGTCAGCACCCATGCTAGGATGCAGGCAGTGGGAAGGAAGTCTAAGTAGGGAACTAAGCCTAGTTAGTATATATTTGCATAATTATTTCGGAGTGAATGGTTGTGTGATGGGGGGAAGGGAGGAGGTCGCCCTCAGACACTGAAAGCCAGGAGGCCTTGGAGCCTGTCTGGGTCAGTGCTTCAGGACCCCTTCAGACAAACTCTTGTAAAATTTAAGTGTCAGGTTAAGAAAAAGCAAAGCGCCTTCAGATCAGCTCAGTCGGGACCTACAGAGCTAAGTTTGGGCCCCAGGACCTTGGGCGCATCTCCTGTTCTCTCTAGGGCAGGGGTCAGCCTGGACCTGCTTCTACTGATGGCAGCTCCTGGAGGGTGGAGGAGAGGAGTGGGCCAGCAAGATCTCTGGGATTATCAGGGATCAAAGATGCTCTGCAAAAGCAAGTATTTTAAAAGCAGGCTTATAAAGATACTATAGAATTCATGGCAGCAGCACTCTGCATTTAAATATAGCTCTGTGACTGTTAGCAAGATGATGTGGTTATGAGCTGACTATTAATATAGCTGTTTGCCTGAGACAGATGAGGTGGGGTGGGGGGAGGGGGAGAGAGAGAGAGAGAGAGAGAGAGAGAAGTCTTCACCTCAATTATGAGACACCTTCATCTGAATTATGAGAGCTCATTTATTTTTAGGTCAAGCGTCTCTTCCCCCACCCCCTTTGGAGTAGACTTTACTTTTTTGCTTTGAAACTTCTCAAATTAGAGCTTCCAAGAATTATGAAATTTATCAGTCAAGAAAACCCTTGAGCCTCATGAGTTTCTTTGGTTGGAGAAATTCCTAACATGCTGTAACTTTTCCCCATTTGTGGCATCATGATAGTTTCATAAAATTTCTTCAAGCTCCTGAGACCCACACATCTGAAAGGATCACAGTGCAACGTTCGATGTGAAATTTGGTCTTAACGCCTTGTGTAACGAAACCCTGAGGTTTTTGTCCCTCCTCTTTTTTTCTGTTCTTTTCTTTTCTTTTTTGCATCCATACCTAAAACATAAAACTAAACTCCAGTTTCATGATAATCTATACTTTAAAAATCACTCATCAAGTCATTTTTACTGCTTTAAAATTTTTCTTTCCACACATTGAAATAAGTCACTGCTCTTTTTAGGTGAGAATTCCTAATTGGGTTTTGACAGACCAGTAATTAATTATTGGACTGCCCCTTGCCTTCTGTAGCTCTATTCTGCGATGGCCGATGATAATAAGCTTGGGATAAACCTCCTTGAAAGAACAGCTCTGGAGGGGAACAGCTTCTCTCAGGTAAGGCAGCCGACTTCTGCTCTCTGCCGCAAATGATTCTGTGTTTAAAGTGAAACACCAGACTGTTTGGCTATTAGCCAATTCTTTGTAAATAGGGGGGAAATTCTCTCCTGTGGCAGTATTTCCATCACTTTCGTCATTTAACACGCCAACGTGGTGGAGACTTTGACCAAGATATTCATTAAAAGAAAGAGAAAAGTATGAATGTTATCTTTTCTTTGGGAACCAAAATTAGGCAACTTAATTGGGCTGGCTTTAAAGGAACTGCAAATGCCTAAAATTTTCATTTTTAAGTCAACATTGCTCTGACTAATACAGAGGGAGCCAGGGTGCTCAGAGGAGAAAAGTTTCTTCTAAATAATCCAAAAATGAAGTCTTTCCTTGTCATTCTAGTTACGAATCACAGGATTAAGTTTTCACCTAGATGCCTGAGTCAATTCGAAGCATTTCCTCTCAACCTAATCAGTGTGTATTAATTAAGCACCCACTGAATATGCTCTTGCAGAAAGCCGTTTCTTGCAGTCTATTATTTTTCTTAAGACTTTTCCATGGTTAAAGTAGTTTCCCCTCAAATCATTCCCTTGAAATGAAATGTATTTCCTGAAATGAAATTTCTGAGTCTACGAATTTCTGAAAGGCATAAAGTCCCTGAAATTTCTGAATATGTAAGTTTCCAGTAGGCTGTTTGCCTATTCCAGTATTGAAACTCCTTTGGGCTAAGTGTCTTGTTGACTTTCACTCTCCATGTGAAATTGAGAATGAGTTATTACACTACATACTATTATGAGAAAGGTCGGAAAGGGTTCTGCTTATTCTTCATCATTTCCTAAACACATGTGTGAGAGATACACAGTTATGTTTCTGTTAGGACTTGCTGATCATTTGTTGGAAGCTCTCTACCGAAAACACCAAATCTCATTAAAAAAAAATTCTGCCTTTTGAGAGAGCTGAACAATACTTCAGGATGCAACTCCCTTCTCAAACACAGGAGGGTGTGATCTTATTTTATTTTAATTTTTGTTGTTTTATGCTCCTTTTTTTAATGTATTTGTGGATATTTCGACTTTAAGTTAATCAAAATTATTGGACATGTTTTTCGTGGTGACCATGTTTGCTACAAAGCATTTTGTCGTTAAGAATGTCAGAAATATTCGGCTGAGCAAAGGCCTCCTCATATTTGGTTTTGGCTTAAGTTCCAGTTACGCTAATTACTGAAGCGGAATTGAGATTTCCTTTTCCCATTATTAAATCATATGACTCTGGTCATAATAGGCTGCATTATCCCGCCACAAAGGCATTGATTCTCCAATTGCTTAATGCATCCGTCAGAGCTTATTTAGCTTCCTTCCAGGGACTCCTGGGTGGGGGCTGCAGAGAGAGAGCGAGGGTGTGGAAATGCTTGCCCGAGGGCTTGACCTGCAGCCCCAAGGCAGGGATGAGTGATGTCATTGCAAGTTTGTAAAAAAAAAACAGAGGAAGAATTACATTATTATTGCAACATTCTCAAACACCAGAGTCTCATTATGATAATGCAGTTTTTCTCAATCTGCATTTAAAATTTCACCTGACAAATCCTTTATGATTTTTTTTTTCTACTGAATTATAAATTGAAACAGAATCTGGCCAATGCCCATCAACCAGAAAGAGGCAAGCTGGGAAAATGAACATTCTTCCCAGGAAAGGTGTGCTGCAGCCTTCCATGTTGGGGGGAAACGGGAGCAGCTGAATTCCAGTAAATTTCAGAAAACTGAATCTTCTTGACTCCCATACAGCAGTTGGGCTTTAAGACTCATTTCACAGATAATTTATTGAGCAACTGGTATGTGTCCGGCTCTGCTCTAGACACTGGAGCGAGAGCCAGAGCGTTTGTAAACAGATGGGGTGGCTGGTCTGGGTGATTCATGCCAGTTCCTGAGAGCTGATTATGCACCTCTCTTCCCAACTCCTACTTCAGTCCTACTGGTAGCTTGAAATCAGCCATGGAGGGAGTATTTACACCATGGAAATCAGCCAGTACTACAAACAGGCTTTTTTTTCTTTCTTTCAGAGAGCTGGTTGTTAAACATTTACCAGCACACTACTGCTTCTATTCTCTTGGGGAGACGGGAAACAAATATTAACCTATCAGTATGTGATAGGTCAATTGATGAGAAGTGCTATGAAGAAGAACAAATTCTGGCAGGGAGACACACAGAGTGATGGATTAAAAAACCCTGAAACATGGTGCATTTTGCTTGCTTGTTTGTTCTAGTGGAAAACATTTAAGGAAATAGGGTTTGACTGAAAAAGCATTCGAGTGGAGGAGGCAGGAGGCCCGGTGCTGGTTCTTAGAGTTCTGCTCTGTGATTCTTTGCAAGTCACTTAACATTTCTGAGCCTCGGTTTTCTCATTCATAAAATAACTGGATGAGCCAAATGCTCTCTAGGATTGCTCTTTGCTCTGTGACTCTCTCCTGAGTTTTTAAACTAAACTTTTAGGTGGAACTGCTCCAGCCAGGCCAAAAAAGATATAAGAGCAGAAACAAATGCATAGAAAAAAATAATCATTACCAGATTCACTACAGGCCTGAATTGCATCTAAAGGTACTTTCAAAGGAATAGTGTCTTGGGATCAAGAAGAATCACATGGGATTGCTATCTGACCCAGAAATTTTTTTGGGGGGTGTGGAAATCAGTCTGCATGGACATGTTATCTAGAATGCTTGAATAGAAAGGCCTACATATGTGTTTATCACAGGAAAACATATTCACTTGAAAACAATATTTTTTTTAACATGATTAATGTTGTAGTATGAATAAAGCAAGACCCCGGCATGCTGCAAAGTTTACATGCGACCAAAATGCCCCTGCTGTCCCTTCTCTCCTTCCTGCTATCCCACTGCAATCCTGTGCCCCATATGAGCCAGAGGAAGCTGACAACAATGGCAATAAAACATTTCCTGGTTACCAAAGACCAGCTCCTACAGTGACTAAAATGCATTTCCCACCTGCTCCAAATGAGCACCACAGCGAGAAAGGTGGCTGTCCCCAGCCTGAGAAGGGATATGGTGGAGAGCATTCCAAACCTGAATTTTACATTACAAGTTCACATCCCAGGTCTGCAGCTGACTAGCTGTGAATCCTTTGTCTTCTTCTCTGAGCCTAAGGCATTTGTTATTTTGTTTGTTTTCATCTATAAAACGGAAAGAAGTCCCACTCACTCCCAGAACCCCTCTATGGATTAAATTGTGATGAATACAAGAGGGTATTTACAAACTGAACAATTTTATAAATTATTATTACAGTGACATTTCAACCTGATTAGTAAAATATTTTTCTTTATAAGGTTTTCCCATTCTGGCCACAACTACATTTGATGCCATTCAGATCAAGTTCTAAAACTCTCTTCCCAGTTTTCTAAGAGAGAGAAATTTTTATAATTGTCTGCACATAGGGGATTGCAGAGAGGGGAAGTGAAATCAGATTAGCCAGGGTTCAGCTTCATACTGACGGGATATTTCAAAGCTGGAATAATTAAAGTTTAGATGCTGAACCACAAACACATTGTCAATGATGAAAATAAGCTCTGTGGATGCCTGGATGTAGCAACATGTTTCTTTAGGACTTTGGAGAGCCCTGTTCACTGGAAAAAATGAAAGGGCAATAAAAGAGAAACATGAATATGAAAACTGCTTTTATTCTCATCTTGATTTCTTTCTCTTTCTGTCCATCAGCTTATTGTAGCTGCAGCCTGTCCTCTTCAGCATCACCAAAGCTTTTATATGACTTTAAATTTCAAAGCTACAGGTGGTCCGCAAGTGCCACACTTCAAAGACAGTTTTGATTAAATGAAACAATGTTTGTGTAATATGGACCCTGGATCTTTGAACTTTTCCTGTTTAATTCATCCTACAGAGGTTCAATTAGGAGAGATCAGAAGACACTGTGCCCTGAGCCATTTCCATCTGTCACTCAAGTTTGTCTTTTCAAATATCTTTTATGTAAACCCAGCAACAACAATTTATTTTGAGAATGTAATAATCATAATTCAAAAGCTGCTTTCAAAGAGGCAATGGCCTTTGCTAGCGAGTGTGGAGCAGGCCCACGTAAGCACTATTTGAAGTGAAATTGTAAGCTCTGGCAGGCTTGTGATTCTTCGCCGTGTTACAACTTGTCTTACTATTGATAACTTGCTCTTCCTGCCAACAAAATAATCTAGCCCAAGAGGCCCTGCATTTGGTGAGCCTTTGTATCAGTGACTGGAGCTTATTTCACGTCTGAATCTTGTGGTTTTTGCCTTCAGTGAAAGAAAAACTGATCCTAACAGTTTTAAACTTGTTAATTCAAGCCATATGTCAGAAAGCCAGTCTCCATATGGTGCCATACCACCTTATATTTACAGGGCGCTGCTTTTCAAAACATTATTCTAAAAGCTATCTCTGCCCCAAATTTAATATGTGGCACCCTGTGCTATTGACTACAGTCTTAAAAATATCTCAGGCTTCAAAAATCACATGCTGATATAGCAAAAAATCTGATTATTAAAAACTAATTACTGCCTGTTTTATTGGCAAAAATGTGCTAATCAAGTCATCGAGTAGAGAAGTATGCTGAAGAGGAGAACGCCTTGCCAATCCTCTGTTGCCAAATACGGCAAAAATAAAAGAGGAAACAGAGAAAGGAAAATCATAACCTTGTTGATTATAAATAAGACTCAAATGTTTCAATGCAAAGTGTCCACAACAGAAGCACAGGATCTCTTCCTGTTCTCGGCTTTGAGGAAAAAGCAGGAGTGAAGCGAGGACTCAACCAGCAAGAAAAAACCAGCGCGGAGCAAGGACCTTCGCTCCAGGCTGATGCCTTTCAATTGGGGTCTCTAGCCAGCAATCTTGCTGATCCGAAATATTAGGGAAGGTTCCCCTATTGAATTCACTTCCCCAAACACCTACATGGCGACTACAGATGGATTAGAGCGTAATTATCCTCAAACAGCTTTGTTTGATGTGCAGAGTCCAAGCAAGCGTGGTTTTGATTTGAGAGACGAGCTTTCGAATGCAGTTGGCACTGTAGAGACGGTCGTTGCGTGTTAAACATATCATTTCTTTCTTTTTCTGGATGAAGAAGGGAAAAAAAAGTGCTTTCCTTGCGTCTGGTTCCTGGTGGGCATTTTGCTTTAGAGACTCTTGCGAAGTTCACTGGCAAGATTCTTAGACACGGAGACAGCCTGCCATGCAACACGGCTCTGTCTGCTTCAATTCACTTTTCACCGAAACAATCATTGTGGGGTTTTTTTAGTGTGTGTTTCAAATATTTCTCCCCTCTTCCCCCATATGTTTTCTCCTCTATAACTGCTTACATTCTGAGATTCATCTTCATTTCCTCCCTCCCCCTGTGGGAAAATCAAGTAATGGCGTGAGGTTTTTCTTTGAAGCTTATGAAATCATCCTAAGGGCTTTTCTTAATCATAAACAACATATCAGCTAAAAACACTGCAGTATACTTTAATATTTTTGCCCCATGACAATATAAAGGTGGTTGTACACATAGGTCCCAATCATGAGCAATTAAATCAAGAGGAAAATCATTTCAGAGTCCACATTTTACCTTAAGTCTCAGTAAATACGCCGACTGATGCTGACTTCAAAAACAGGACAGCTCTGTGCGGAGAGAGGAACGAGCTCTGCACTCAAGGAAATGACCAGTGTCATAAGCTGGTAACGCCGCATGGTCCCAATGGCATCCTGGCTTTTACCAACCACACCCAGCAGTTTTCTGAAATTAAGAACACATACAAGTGAATGAACTGGCTCAAGGATTGAGGGAAAAATCCATTCAGAACGTTGCCAGTGAGTTTAAACTTCCAACCAATCAAGACATCACTGGGGACAATTCCCTTTCCTACCTCATAGGAGAGAGATTTGGTGTAAGAAGGATGCATTGTCCCTCTGGCTGGGTACAAGCCAGAGAAAAGGAACTCAGCCCAGCCCTGAAGCCAAGGATTAATGCTTTCTTCCGAATATTAGTTAAAACCAAACCAAAATAACCCCCTACATGATATGACGCCTGCTATTTGCAGATGACCTTTAGTAAAGACTGAGAAATAATAACACACTGTGATTTCTCATGGCAGATTAACCTGATAATTATCTTAGTCTAGGAAAGATGGCTTTCCCAATAACGGCTCACTCAAGTTTCTTTTGTATGCTATGGAATCGACGTAACGTTTCCAAGTTCTGCCAGATTTTTAGTAATAAAATTGCTTTATGGTTAACTCATTACCAATATAGAAAACTAATATCTTAAAATGTCATAATTTTTTTAATGTTCTTAGACTCCGTAGTTTGAAGGGTTTTTTTCTTTTCTTTTTTTCTGATCAGATCTCTCACTAATACCCATGCTCTGCCAAGCCTCAAAGGCCAATGGTGAAATTTGTGGATCACTCTCTCCTCTTTTTTTTCCTTTTTTTGTGGTATTTATAGGAATATTCTGGCTCTGATATACATATGCTTTCTAAAATCACAAGAGATGCTTTCTGATTCATGTCCAGAATAAATACCACATGATATTCTATGAAGTTGAGAGCTCTCAAGTTATAAAAACAAGTCAGCTTTGGTCTTGAAAGAATGAGATGTTTTCGCATAATTTAAGAATAAAAACATATTACCCTAATAGAGCCCTGTAATTGTGCATTCTTGGTATGCTGCTATTAGGAAACATCTGGCACCGCCACTGAATACTGATGAGCCACCGACCTCTGCACAATATAGTATTTAATCGAAGCTTGACACAAGACAATTTAAATCCAGCCCCACTCTGGTTTCTGGGAACATTAGGGTCTTGACTAAGGTAGCCCTGTCCTCCATAACCTAACATTAAAACAGTTTTAGTTGCTTAGTTGATGAACAAAAAGCATCCAGTTTGTTTTGAAGTGAAAATGAAGCCTGAAACTGTAACTGAGAGTTAAGAATTAACAAATAATTATGATTCCAAAATCATTATATAGATGCCTTTGTATTATAAAATAGCTAAAGGTTAATATCTGAAATTATTGAAAGGGGCAGGATTTAGCCTAAACCTGCTATTGTGATGGTCATTCTAGACCAGCCTCACCCCTTTTTATTGTTACTCTAGACTTAGCATCACCCTTGTGTATACTTACTATTGTCATGGTAACTCTAGACTGAACTTATCTATGTTTAAGGTTAATTCAAAACTAGGCTCACCTTTGTATATACTTGCCATTATGGTGGTAATCACTCTAAACCCCTTCTTCCCCCACCCCCTTCAGTTTCAATCCATGAAAACTCCTGCTTCCCGGAAGGTAGGTTTGAGACACCCTGTCTCATGTCCTTCGGCCAGCGTTAATAAACCTGCTTTCTCTCGTGACCGTCCCTGCGTGGACTCCAGCTCCTCTGCTCTGGGCAAGAACCCCTGCGGGATTTCCTTCAAGCTCCCACGTTCCCTAGCATGACTCCTGCGAACTTAATGCAGAGGATGGTGGTGATAGAATGTTGAAGGGAGCCAGTTACTGAAAAGTTACTAAATTATCTTTTAACAAGCTGAGTCACTCAGGACATATTAGGTTAACTGACCATCAGCAGTGATTCCACAAAATAAATTACACATATTGAACTGGCCTCCAGGCTGCAGCTGCTGATAAATTATTAATATAACAGAATTGAAATGATTAAGTTGTTAATAGCATTTTAAAAATCCTGGCTATTTGAAATATTCTCCCTTTTCTTAATGTTTATCCTCTGATGTCACACTTTCAGTTGTTCTTATAAGGATAATAACACCTTGATCAAATCTTAAAACATTAAATAAGTAATTGTGTCTTATTTATTTATAACAAATAAATGCACTCAAATTGTAGAGTTTCTCCTGCCTCCATTGAATTATATTTGCCTTCTAGGAATTTAACATGCCATTATTATATACAAATGAGTATATTTACCCACTGTCATTGCCATCTAGGGTTTTGTTTTTGAAAGTATGTTGTTACAGTCCATGGCCTTTTCACAAAATGGTGTAATACTGATGACTGAAGAAAACTGATATTTTACTAGAACTAGGAGGCCGTATATATCGTAGTTATATTAGTCATTCTGCTTTCTTAGTACAAGAAGCACTTTGCATATTTCAAAACGGCAGATTTAAATGTGTTGGTCTGAGAAATGCACAATTTAATTTTAAAGGAAATAAAATCGCAAGTCTTAAGTTACATTTTTGCATCAATTGCCTTCTATATGTGTGGTTCCAGTCTTTGTTTAATTTACCAAGGTAAATATAGACATTTTTAAATGAATTTTTTAAAATTGTGTTTTCTTTGGATAAAAAGACTTACTCTGATTTCAATCAAAGGACTTCCCCTTTTGAAACGAGAAGTCTGTCACATGATATGCATTCAGGCACTTAGTGGTTACCCAACAGCCATTGACCCCAGCCCAGCCCCAGCCATGCCTGCCAAGGAATCTGAATCTCCAGACCTCTGGCTGAGATCCCTTAAAGTCAAGGCAAGCAGGGTTGACCCCTGATGGCTGTCACTTACCCCAATCTCCTCCCCTTTGGGCCATGACCGGCTTAAGGGTGGACACCAGGTCCAGGGGAACCAATGAGATGTAAAGGGGAAAGCTCCTGGGAGGTGGGACAGGGCACACCTGGGAGAAGAGAAGGGTTCCCTCCTGAATAAAAGGACAGAAGTTCTTGAGATAAAACCTCCTGTTTTCTGTCTGTCTCCTTCTTTTGGCCTTGAAAATGGATGTGACACAACTGCTCTTATGCTTTTGCCCTCTGATGACATCATGATGCAGACAAACCTGTGCCAACACCTGCCTTTCCCTGGGCTTCTTCTCACACAAATGGCCACTCTACTTGGCTGTCTCCTTACATGCAGCCAAATGTATCCTAAATGATACAATTAATAGATCGTGCTATGCAGACCTGGAAGCAGATGGTGTGCCAATGTCCCAAATTAACTCATGCAGTGAGATTATACTCTGCTTTTCCAGTAAAGTGGCAACTTTGAAAGATAAAATATATTTTTTTACATTTTCTCTTATCTCTTAAAAAATGTGTTGTTATCCAGAAATTTGGGGTGGTACTTCCTGAGTTAATCCTAATTTATTATTAGAAAATGCTTGATTTGTTAAAGAAAACAGACCACGGTTATTACAATGCCTTTTGACAGAGTGGTCTGTGTCAAACTCCTTTCAATTTATATCAGTTTGATTTCTTTTTTTTTTTTTTTACCCAAGTCTACATGCTGTCTCGGGTAATCCTGTGCTTCAAACATTAAACGAAAATGTCCTACCACTTATCTGATAGAAACGTTCTCCCAGGCTGTGGTTGGTGATGCTCCTTCCTCCCCAGTTTCATCTGCACCACCGCTGGCTCTTGCCTTTGCTGCTGATTCATTCCCTCCTACCAGTGTTCTCCCAGGCCTAGAACGCAGTCTCTTTTCCTTGATTTCATCTACTCTTTCAACACATGCTTCTTGACCTCCAGCCCTGTGGAGAAACGTTCACTTTGTGGAGTTTAAATGAAAAGTGCTTTTCACGTGGCAGGCACATGGCTCTCTCCCTTTCCCGTTTGGAATAGGGTCCTGTTTCCATGCATAGACCTGACTTTGGATCCCCACTGGAATCCATACTGCCTGCTTGACCCCTATTGATAAGTTAATAAATGTGAATACATGGGGCCCCAAGTAATACCTAATGCCTAAGAAAATTGAAAGGACCAAAGGAGACAACACAAGAAATGATCTGTTCTCTGTTATTGTTAAGGCTTTGTTTCTTTTTCCCTCTAGAAGTTTGGTACATGGCACTCTTCCATCCTTTCTTCTCACCATTAGCTGATGACTATAATAGCAGTTGAAATGCAAACCTACCCCAGAATCTGCATGGTCCACAGCAGTGTGTGTGATTTATTTCATTAAAACAGAGCGTCGCTCGATTTTGAGGACTCGGTTTGATTTATTTAAATTAATGTTTTGATGTGTGCATTACATCTTGCTTTTGAAGCCCTTAGTGCTTTTAGGTGCTAATTGATGGGGATTTGGTATTTAATCTAGGAGTTTTACTTTCCTGAATCTCAAATGTGTTTGTCCAGCAAGAAATGTCTACGCTCTTTACTAATCCTGGCCCAATGTATCAGAATTCAATGGGCTATACCAGAATGGCTCCCACTTTGAATTAAAATTTAGCTCTTCCTCTCAGTTCCCTTTATGCCAGTTTTTGTCCCTTAACAAGAAAGGGGGAATTTCCAACTGCAGTGAGTACCCTCTAGAAGAGTTTCATTCATCCTGCTATAATCAAGTCAAAGTAACCATCCAAATGGTTTGGATAGTCCAGCATATTTCTGCTCATATGTGTAAGGCCAATGACCCCATTTGAAGATCAATTGGTTTCTGCTGTGGGTAACACACTGATCTGTAGGTGCCTTCACAAAGAATTATTTTGACACAAATATTTTATTTATTAAAAAAAAAAACCACCACAAAATGCCATTCTCTACATAAGAAAGGTGACATTTTTTAAAATCACTGACATTTTTCCATATCCTGAATTATTTCAAGCCATGACATTAATAAATTAATTCAACAGAAATAGAAAAATTGCCCACAGATTATTCCACTAAATAGGAAGTCCATATGTATAAATATGATCTACTGATGAAAAATTCACATATTCAGGATTACCCTTAATTATGTGATCTTGAGTTTCCTTTTATCAAGTTGTTAAGGCTAAACAATGAGGCTTGGATTTGAATATATGCAATCATATTTCAGTTCCCTTACCAATTTCTTTTGTATAGGTTGAGAATAGCTATATTTCTGAAAGTTGTCTATACAATGGAATTTTATATATGAAACACTATTTCTAAATGCAATTATATGTTTGGAGAGTTCCAGTTGTGGATTATAAAATCACAGAATTTTTTTTTTTTTTTAAATCTCAAAAGAACCTTAGATGCTAAGTCCAGATGTTTTAAAGTGTGCTTCATGGAGAGAATATTCTAATTAATTACTATTTATTTTTATTTAAACAGATAAAGAAGAACTTGAGCTTTATTAATATTTAATTTAAATTGCATCCATGCTCTCATCCAGTCTGAATGTAAGAGGTCCAGGGATATATTTTAAAAACTGGCATTAATCAGACAGACCTATCAGCACCAGCTATAGAGCTGCAGATGTTGGCTCTTACATTGCTGTGTCTGGTGGAGATAGGAGGGCATAGGGGGAGGGTCAGAACGGTAGCAATTTAAGGGACAGTGGCCACTTACATCTCTTAAGAAGGCTAATTCAATTCTGTATTTTAATAACCAGCAAGGCAACACTATTGCATTTCACCTAAGTATCAGTCTCTCTAGAGTCCCAAGTGGCACCCATGGAAAATTGTGGGAGAAGGAGTTTGTCCATATGGAGCCATGGACAGGGCAGCTTTGCTCACATGATTGCCCCAGCATACCATTCCGTAGTACACTTTATGTATGCCTAGTTAAGCAGATACAGGAACTGGGCTACGTAGTTTCAAATAGACTAACCAGCACAAACTGGACATTCTGCAAAGAAGCCACTGATTTAAGATGCAACTCTCAGACAAGCCCATGTGAAGCAAAGTCATTGGAAGAGCATATATATCCTACGTCCAGCACAAGCTCTTCTTCAGTTACATTGTGACATTCAAAAAAGGGATCTGACAAGAGACGCAAAAAAGTAAATAAATGATTAAGAATATGATTTAAAATATGGATTTACATAGACTATGCAATGCTAAACTGCACCATGGGTATATATTATTTATTAGACAATATGCAATGACATAATCACAGTTTGTAAGATATTTTAAAATATTGTTAATTTCATCATCTCAAATTTTAAAAAAATATGTTTTAAAAACTGAAGTGTATGGAACAGAGATAATTTCATTTTTAAATTCATGACTCTCCATAAACCTTGGTCCATTTTATTTTAATTACATTTTTTCATAAGATGAACACATATGAATTGACAAGTTTTGAAATCTTTCTAGGGGGCTATCTTTTGGCAATCACTTATGTTAAAATGCCAAGGTATTTTACTTTGAGCCCCCTTTTCCTAACTTATTTCCTAAAGTGAGTTCCTATATTAGCTTTGTATATGCAAAAGCATAAGTTTTGCTTTTTTTTTTTAAAGATTTATTTATTTATTTATGTATACCCCCCTTGCGCTCGTTGTGTCCATTTGCTTTGCATTTTCCTGTGTCTGCCTGCCTGCCTTTGCTGCGTCGTCTTGCTGCATCAGCTCCCTGAGCCGGGTGCAGGGGGGCTTGCCTTCACAGGAGGCCCCAGGAATCGAACCCAGGGCCTCCCATATGGTAAATGAGAGTCCAACCAATTGAGCCACAGCCACTTCCCAGTGCTGCTTTTGATATGTCTTTTTTCTCAAGATAGGGTATACCTTAGTTTTAATGAAAGGATATATGTGCATTCAAAAAGAGAGACAAGAACTAGAATAATGTCAATAATTTCCATATACATATGTCCCAGGCTTTTAAAAATATTTTTTTTGTTGTTGTTTCATAATCTATATAATATAGCAATACGGTAGTACTGTCTTAAAAGTTATAATAAATAAATTTACTTTTAAGGAATGCACTTTTTAAAAACCAGTTTTTACATATCTTTACTCACAAATCAGTATAATATTGGTCAGTTTGAATGGCATATATGTGATAAAACAGATAATGAAAAGTATGTTTACAATGAAAGCATTATTTTCTATAACTGGATCATCTGATGTGTGACCTCCTGCAGTAATTTAATGGACCCAACTCTATCCTCTGAATGGACCAATTTTATGATTCTCCCAGAAATTTTTGAGTTGCGTATGGTTTCTTGGTGCCTTTTTCTGTGATCCAAGGCTTCAGAAAAAATCCCTGAAAATCAGCAATTGGAAGTAGACTACCCCAGGACTGAGGTGAGAGGATGGGGAAAAGGACAGGAGGGATGATGCCCCACGTTCTCAGTCACCTTGCCGAACACATGATTTCAGAGCCTTTCAGGATCCCATGCTCGAGTCTGGAGCCATTTATACACCTATGCAGGTCCAAGGTCTACTTCTGCTATTCTTTGCAGGATTTGGGGGCGGGGAGGGGGCACACAGGGGAGGAGGAAAGAACCTGTCCAAAAAATATATTAGCATTTCTGAATTTTCAATACCAAGGATTAATTTCTGAAAGGCAAGTTTATAGACAGAAGCAACCCAGCTAGCCAGTAATTTAACTACTTGTGCAATATAGTCAGGGAGCTGCTGTGCTTACAAAACTACATAAATCTTATTTATCTCTAATTTTAAAGTAATTCATTCTCTTGTTGGGTATGCAAGTGAGCAATGGAGAAAGTGGTACATCTGCAATACCGGCTAAGGCTAAGGATTTCAGTGCTTCCACTAGAGAACTTTATTAGGCACCTAAGGGACAATTCCCTTTTAGCCAAGAAGCCCCCATTTAAGTCACTTTGGAACTTCATTTCAAGCTTATATTGTGCAAATTCTAGTCTTGGCAGAGAATAGTCACTTTGGACTCTCTTTTTCTATTTTGTTTTCATGAATGATCTTTGAATCCATGTTTATATCTAGCCCAAGTCTTCTTTCTGGGAGAGGTGTAGCAGAGTTGTGAGTTTCAAAGGTCTGATTATGCTATTTAAAAACAATAGTCTTAAGAGAGTCTAGATACCGACTTTTGAGGTCCATTTTCACAATCTGACTGGTGTTTGCTAGCAATTGTCAATGCCTGGTCCAGCAGGGGCGTTTTGCTCTTTGCCCTGGAGAAAGAAGTGAAGGCATATGGCGTCTTGCGGGTAACACACCCCGGAAGTTGCTTTGTACTGGTTTGGTTTTGTATAATGGGTTCCCCAGGCAATTCGAATCCATACTGTTTCTCCTCAGCATCTCTGAAGCTGACCATCACGTTTTTTAATGCTCTCTGGAGAACTTTCTTAAATGAACTTTTAAATTTTTCCATATCAAAAACGTCAATGTTTACTCATCTGAAAAACATCCCAAATTTCCTGGTGCCGATGAGCCTGAGTATAAATGATGTCTAAATGAGTCGCGTCACAAAGCCGAATCAAGTCCTGAACAAGAGGCTCCTTTCTTTGCCGGAAGTTTCTGGTCTGCAGTTGATTTTCAGACCAAAGCCCCCATGCTTTCAGGAGTCTTGTCATTTCCATCATGAGGGTTTTAAAGACGGTGCTCTTGATAAACTTGGCCACAGTCTCATCCGTGTCTTTGGCTCGGCCCACATACCCAGCCATCTCACGCCTCAGCAGCTCTTCCCGCTCGAGGCTCCTTCAGAGCCACCGACGGCAGTTGCTGCCCAAGGGGACGCACTTTTTATTAATCTGATGATGGGCATTATAAAAAAAATAACAATTTTAGGGCCTACTGGCTTAGTCTATCCATTTTACAGATGGACATTTGGGTCTCACAGCAGTTTGGCCATCAGTCTCTTATTCCACATCTAGTTAGTGTGTAAGAACCAAAATCCAAGGTAATCAACACTCTTCATTAAAATGCCAAGTTAGTAGAGCATTTATTGAAGACTGGGGTTGCCTAAATAATGACAGAGATGTAGACTGGAAGGCTGGGAGCCCCATCTCATAGACTCCTAGCTGAACACGAAGCAGCCTGGGGTTAGTCAGCTTCCTCTTCTTTTTTTTTTAAATATATATATATATATATTTAAAGAAGCTTTAGATTACATAAATCATAAACATTACATAAAAAATATAGGGGATGCCCATATGCCCCACCCCACTCCCTCCCACACTTTCCCATATTAACAGCATCTTTCACTAGTGTGGTGCATTTGTTAAAATTCATGAACACATATTGAAGCATTGCTTCTAACCATGGTCTTATTTTACATTATAGTTTACACTTTGCCCCACACAATTTTATAGGTTTTGAAAAAATATATAATGGCCTTTATCTGTCATTACAATGTCATGCAGGACAATTCCAATATCTCAAAAATGCCCCCATGTTACCTTTTCATCCCTTTCTCTCCTCTCAGAACCTCTGGTGGCCACTGCCTTTATATCAATGATGCAAGTTCTTCCACAGGCTTCCCACCCTCATCTTACTCCTTGACGACTGTCTGCATCAGTATATGTTTTTTGCAAAATGTTTGTTTTATTTTTTAAAGTAGTGTAGAAATGGTCCATATTTTATAGCTTAACTCAGGTGTATTCAAACAACCATCCCATAAATAACATTGTAACTATAAAAACAAGAATACATTCAAACATGTCTAAGTCAAAGTTCTCTCTGTGCCAATTACCACATACATGAAATTTGGTAAATTAATAGATTCTTCCTTAGAAGAGCTCATGCTAAAAGAAAAAGAAAATACTTGGCAAATCAAAATCTTCTTAAAGGCATTGTGTTTTTATAATCTCCACAAGAATATTTAAATTATGATGTTTCAGAATCTTAAACTGAATACAAATTTGGAGTCTTAATTCAGAGCTATATGTACTACAAAACCAGTAGCTCTCTCATTACAAAACAAGTAAAAAACACTGAAACCCTCTCCGATGAATACTTTATCTCAATCCCTATTCAGGCATTATTCCTTGAGTTCTTTGCCACCAATACACAGCATGGAAGTGGCATCTTTCCTTACGTATGCCTTGCATTACTCATGGTACTTGGTCCATGTATCTTTACAACACTTATCACATTATACTGTATTTATCACCTGGATGTCTCTCTCTTAAGTAACTCTTAGCTACTTAATCATAGTTTGTTTTTCTTGGGGATCTCAGATCCTAACATAATGCATAGCATAAAGTAGACCATAAATGAAGGTTCTTTGGAAATGTAAGTTTTCCAGTTACCTTCTTCAACTTACTGGTGGCCATGCTCTAGTGCTTCTGTTCTCAGCGACTGTTATTGCTGCAGTAAAATAACGGCGGTCGTAGAGCAGACAGAAGGCTGAAGTGCAGGCAGAGCTTCTGAAGGTGAACAATCTGGGAGACTGGCTGGTGTCTGCAAAAGCTGACTTTGAGATCAGGGTCCAGTCACAGCAGTAAGCAGGCCCTCTGCTGGCTTCTGACATGCCTGCGTTTGGAGTCTGGAGGTTTAAAAACCCTACACCCCTAAATCAATTCCTGCTTCAAAAGTTTGTGTTTGGGATAACTACTCAGTAACAGGATGATATTAACCCAACTCCCTAAAAATGCGCCCTCTGTCTTACCTTTCCCTCAGATTTTTTTGAGAATCTTATAAGCTATGTCTCATTCCCTGTCCTGCCCACGACTCCTAGAAGTATAATCTTATTTCCTTTTGACCTCCAACCTTTGTTCCGAAAATTAACCAAAGAGCACTGGCCAAAGAGAGAAAGAAGAATGGACAGATGTACAGAGTGAAATGAAGAAGTCATGTAAAAGACACAGAGAAAGAAACTCTATATGAGAACATCAATTTTGTTCACCAATTTGAATTTACAGGCCCTGGGAGGTCTAGACATATTTGTTTTGTATCTTTCGATATCAGTGAGATTAACTTTAAATTTGCCACCACCTCATCCATTTCTTAAGTAAGCTTGAGTAGCTATATGTTCCTTGAAACCCATAGCAAAGAATGATTAATAGAATGGGAGAAGAAAGAAAACAGTTGTATAAAAAATATTTCTGCATTTTCATTTAAAAAATGCTATTAAAGGCATAACTCATCATGCATCAGTACCCTTGGTTAGGTACTGATGAATGAAACTCTCTCAAGTGATATTACTTTCACATTATCAGACAAAAATATGGGACAATCTTTTTATATAGTCCCTTTTGCCTTGGATACCAGGCAGCTCAGAACAAGCTTTGATTTTTATTACCTCCCTTCTTACACATATAGATGATGTTTGTCCTGTGTCTTTTAAATTAGAAAAATTTTAGTATTTCTTTCTAATTTTAGATGCAAGGTTTGATATAGTGTTTTTATAAATCTCACCATATTTTGCATAACCATCAATGAATTGAAAAAAAAATAAGTAAGATTATTTGTAGCCATCATTCTATAATGTAAACATTATGGAAGCCAGAGTAAATGAGAAGGTCAACTTAAAAAATTAGATTGTATTAAGTTAATGTATTTTTAAATTACAAGCTTTCAGTAGGTGAAGGTTTAAGGAATTCCTTAATTAGGCATACAATGAAAGCATTTCCATAAGAAACATAACTAAGAAGGAATTAAACTTCATTCCAAATAAAGAAAATATTTTATGAAATAAAATAGTGTTGATTTTAGATAGACTGTAGCAGTTTGGTATTATTTATGAATTCCAAAAATAGATATTGGATTATGTTTGTGAACTGGTCTTTTCCTCTGGGCACATTTGATTATATTGGATTCAGAGGTTTACTTGATTAAATAATAATTAAGGCTTTGATTGGGTCACGTCAGTAGGATGTTGAGTCCCCAACAACCGCACTGCAGA
The DNA here is from genome assembly GCA_029593785.1 of Cabassous unicinctus. NCBI lineage: Eukaryota > Metazoa > Chordata > Mammalia > Cingulata > Chlamyphoridae > Cabassous > Cabassous unicinctus. Next base: position 18,814 of record JAQZBX010010459.1, on the reverse strand, counting down.
GAAGGCAGGTTAGAGTTTTCATGCTGGAGCCCGGGAAGTAAACACACAGAGGAGCAGAGAGAAACCTCAATTAGACACGTCAGAGGCCCCAGGAAGAGAGACGAGCAGTTTGCCTGGAAGTCTACAGCTGGCCCTTTGGAGAGAGCAGAGCAGCTGAGCCCAGAGAGAAACAAGCCCCGGGAAGAGAGGAACCCAGGAAGCCTGAACACTTGGCAGACGTCGGCAGCCATTTGCTCTAACACATGGCAACAGACTTTGGTGAGGGAAGTAACTTATGCTTTATGGCCTGGTAACTGTAAGCTTCTACCCCAAATAAATACCTTTTATATAAGCCAACAGATTTCTGGTATTTTGCATCAGCAAACACTTTGGCTGACTTATACAGTGTCTTATTTTTAAAAATTCATATTTGAGAGAAGTGGATGTGACTCAAGCGATTGAGCTCCTGCCTACCACATGGAAAGTCCCTGGTTTGGTTCCCAGCATGGCAAGCTGATGCAACAAGAGACACAAGAAGGAAAAACATAATGAAGGACACAACAAAGCGGGAGCAGAGGTTCCCGGTACCTCCTAAATAAGACGAGCAAGACAGTGAGCTGACACAATAGGCAGGCACAGCAAGCTGGCGCAACAAGATGACGCAACAAGAAACACAAGAAGAAAAAAACATGAGAGACACAACAAAGCAGAGAACAGAGGTGGCTCAAGCTATTAGGCGCCTCCCTCCCACATTAGAAGTCCCAGGTTCAGTTCCTGGTGCCTCCTAAAGAAACAAAGAAGACAAACAGACACAGCAAGTGCAAACAACAAGGGGCGGGAGCTGAGAAATAAATAAATAAAATCTTTGAAAAAAATTCATATTTGAGAATGAACTGAACCCATACCATGGGGGAAAAACAAGTACAATTTTCTATTTGTTAACAGTTAATGTGAAAAAATGTGACTATATACATATTTCATCTACAAAAACATTTATGAATAAATACAAAAATAACTTAAAATCACAAATACTATACAGAAATAATATAGTGTGAGATTTTGGTGTTAACTTTTCATCCTCCTCCACTAAAGCTTGGGTGAAGCCATAGGGAGCAATAGGTAAAGGAACTGTCTTGCTCCTTTTCCCCGCTATTTTTGCATCTTTCTTGCTGACTCATCTTGGGTCTGCATTGATGATAGTGTCTGGTATTCCATTGTGCTTCATGTCCTCTTTTCTTCAGACCCATTGTTTTATATCAAAATTGTTACGTTATCAGGAAAGTTTATTCAGCCTTCGAGACCAGAGTCTTTATTGCCCGTGTTTACTCCAACTACTTTAATACCACTGTTCCTGTGAGCCTCAGCACACATCTGTATAATTCTGGAAACTACGTCAGTGCCGCTCTCTTCTACAACCACCTTGAAGAATATATGCTAATTGCTGCTTCAGGTTACTGTCTGGAAATATTTCTTTCTCTGTCTACAGAGAAGAGCACTGGAGGACCATGGAATCAACTTGATTTTCAGTAAAGAACAAAACTTCCAGTTTGGAAGCTGGTTGTTGGAGGAAAACTTACAAATCAATTCTCCATGGTTTCTCCCTGTGCTTCACTATTAAATGCTTTACTTGGTGGTAGCAGCACAGGTTTTCTGACTAATCATTTCTTCATCATGTATGTGTTTACATACAGGTGCTTGGGTAACAGTGGTCATTTTTTTTTATCAGAAAGTTTACATAAAAGAAAACAACGGTGGCAAATTTTATGGAATCTGCAGTAGATGTGTAAAGAACCCTGAGAGTCCTAGAGTGATCTAGAGTTCCCAACGTTCCTCACCTGCCTCAAGAAATACCCCACGGGTCACTTCAGACCCTGTGCATATGACAGATTCCAAAGTCTATCTCCTGGCATTTCAAGCTCTTCTCCGCTTCTGCTGCTGGGGATGCAGATTCTCATGGACTTTCTATGCATTCTGTGTTCCTCCCTGCAGGCACGTTGGTTAACACCTGTCTTCTCTTCAATACTGGGAACCTACATGGCACATCACGCCTGAATGTGGATGAAGGAGTGCGGAGGAATGGATAGCTTAGCTCTTTCCTACCTCACCCATTAAGGATTTTTGGAAGAAGGGGCCTCACAGTCCAGATGACATGTACCTCCCCCTGGAAATTTCCGTCGAGGTCCAGTATTCAATTAAGACTCAAGACTTTGTCAATATTCAACCTTCTCGGGATACCCTAATAATTCCAAGAGTCACCTGGGATTGAGTGCTTATGATAACTAGTCCTAGGTCTAAACATTTAAAGCAAATCCACATTGTTCACATACAATTTTAGGACACAGAGGCTGATACAGAATTTTCATCTAAAATAATGCCACATATATGTATATAAGTGTGTGCATGCATGTGTATTTTATGTGTGTGTGTACACACAATAAAACATGGTCCATACATCAATTTAATGAAATGTATTCTAAAAGAACAGGAAGCATGTATGTTGCATTTATATTTCATCCTCAGTTCCTAGCAGAGTGAAGGCATATGTTAGGTTCTCAACATATATTTATTGAATGAATGAATGAATTAACTAAATAAGAAAATCCTGCTTTGTTGAAAAATTGTCTTGGAGCTTATGCATACTCTGTTTGTGGTTCTGAGCTCCTATAAGCTTGGCCTCAAAATCCCTTCTCTTACTCAAGGACCATCAGTTTGGTGATTCTTTCCCTCATTTTCAAAGACATCTCTGAAAGCCAATGCAGCCAAAGCCAGGAGATTGATTCTGTAACGAGATGCCAGAGTCATCCTTGGTACCCACTGCAGTACCTTTTCCCTTTAGGACTTAGAGTTTTATTTTCTTCCTTTCAGAGGAAGGAAGCAGGAAAGATCTTCCAATTTGGTGCATCATTAATATCTCCCATTAGCAAGCAGATGTCCAGTCTTAAAGAAAGAAAATAATGACTCTTCCTTGAATCTGTACTTCCTGCCCCAGATGCAACCTCATTTCTCTGCTCTATCTCCATGTTAAAAATAAATGAATTCACAGAAGTTGTCTATGGTCATCATCTCCATCTTCTTACCTCACATTCTCTCTATAACCCATTTCGATCATGTTTCTTTTCCCTCCTTTCTATCAAAACCTCTCAAATCATGGGAATCCTCCATGTTGACACACCATTTATCATTTCTTGCTTATGCTTTCATTGATTCCATCAGCAGCGGTTGACACCACAGAGCGCTCTCTCCTTCCCTTGTTCTCCATGTTATGACAGTCTCTTGGTTTTCCTCATTTTTTACCGGACGGTCTTTTTTAGCCTCCTTTGCTATCTTCTTCCTCTTTGTTCTACCTCAGTCCTGGGTTCTGTTTTTGTGCAGTTACATTTCATGCTTCTAGGTAATTTTAAATAGTTTCATAGCTGCATATTTATTCTATATGCTGACAACTCCCCAATTTAAAATTCCAACCCTAAATTCTTTCCAACTCTCCAGAGTCACGTATCCAACTACTTACTTCAAAAATCTAATCTGCTCTCTAATTTGCATCTCAAGCTTAATATGTACAAAAGGCTGCTTATAATTTCTTACTGCCCTGTAGGTTCCCCTTTCAGCCATCCCCATATGAATTAACTACCCTACCTCACAAGCAATTCCTCAAGCTAAAAAGCCCCCATATCTTGCAAGACTGACTCCTATCCCAATTTCTACATTCAACTCATCAGCAACTCCTTTGGAAAGGATCTTCAGGATACAGTCTGAATCTATCTATGTCTTATCAACCCCATTCTCACTACCCAGTCCAAGCCACCATTATTCCTTGCCTCAATAATAAGTAATAGTCTTGTAACTGACTTTCTTTTTTCCCCCTCCTCTATAATAAAAAAAAATGATTTAAAAATATATACCAGTTCATGCATTTTCTGTCTAGTAAGTCTTGTGGCTCATCATTACACCTAGAGCTATACCTAAACTCTTTTGCAGAACTTTCAGTTTCCAGTGCCCTGGATCCTGATTTACTCTTTCTCCCTGGCAACACTTCTCCCCAATTATGCTTCTCATGCCACACTGGCCTTCTCGTTGTCCCTGAACTCATCCTCCCGCCCCACCCCAGGCTCAGGGCCTTTGTACCAGCTCTTCCTTTTTCTTGCTCAGATCTTCCATAGGCTTACATTTTTCTGTCACCTTGTCCAAGGGTCAGCCCCACATGTGGAACTCTTTTAGCACTGGTAAAACAAATAAGCATATATACTTTATAACATATCAGTCTGCTTTGTTTTTATCACTTTTCAATATTTGGTATTATTTATTTATTTTGCTCATTTGTCTTCCCAACTAGAACATATGTGTTTGGCAATTGGAATGTGCTCAACAAATATTTGTTAAATGGATGGATGGAATAAGGAAGAGAGTATAAGCCCCATCCAGGTACTTTTAGAGATGTACGAATTTTTTTTAAAGTAGGAGCATTTTTGAGGCATAACAGAAACACAGTGTCAAACCTGCTTTCTCAGCATGGGCATATTTCTTTGAAGTTTTAAACAAGGTGTCTAGCTAACTTCTAGAGAATTCCTTTTGATTGATTTCTGATAACTATTCTTGGACCCGATTCCAGTAGCATAATTCCCTAGAATCAGCAAATCAGTGTAAAATTTCACCTACTTTTATGTATGTGGAAAACCCAGTTTAGGAAAATCATCTGCAGGTTTTGGCATTGCCATGACCATTTCTAATTTTTATTTTTCTTAGTGATCCAGTTAATGGCTTTTGTAGAGTAAGCAAGCATGAAATGTATTTTCCATAGTAATTTAGTGATTTAAGGAAGACTCAGGCCTGGGAATGTTTGGAGAATTTGCATTTCCCAGTTCTCTACCTACTCTTTCCCTTTATAAATATTTATTTTAGTTGGCCAAAAGTATCAAAGGCAACTAATTTGTTACTAAAGACAATTATAATGTAATCTTTGTTCTTCCTTGGTAACATTAGACAGTTTAAGTTGCTTTACAGGTACTGATATAAATTGTCACAGCTCGTTGAATGATGCTGGCTCATCCTCTGAGCCACATGCAGCTTCATTACTAACCCTGACCCAATTTCTTCTACTATACAACCTGTTTATGTTAAAACATTTGTGAAAATCTAGTGGATGGGTCCCAGCAGTGAAAATGAGCATGGAAATGCCATTCTTAAAAGCAGCAATCACACATCATTTAGATGTGGCACTTTTCTCCCCCCACAGTCTTCTCCCTGGAACTAACATCCGGACTATGATCATAGATATTTCTACCATGAACCATTTACTTTTAGTACAACTCCCTTCCTCAAGTACTTCTCAGTTATTTCCTTTTCTAGCAAACTAGAAAAGTGGACCAGCTTTCACTGTCCTCAAGTGCTTCAATTCTACTTGAAAATTAGAAGGTGAGAGAGTTTCTGAGTACCAGAAAGCATTTTCTCTAAATGCAGAAAGGAGGAATAGACAAGTTGAAACCTGAATAGTATTAATAAATTATTTAAAAATGTATGTATTAGAAGAGAGGGGCTTAATTAATTATATAAATATAAAAAGGGACAAATGTAGCCAGCAGGTTAATAATGAATATTTCAGAAGCTAGTGCTCAAAAATTATGTCCCTTGATTATGTTCATTTACAGATTTCTGAAAGAAAGGGTGCTAACGGGATAAAAGAATTTCAATACGTACGAGAAAGATGAATCAAAGTGAATAGTGAAAGAAAAAAAGGTAGCAGACGACACATGAATAGGACGTAAACATTCAAGTCTCCTTTTCTCACACCTACACACTGATACAAAACCTTCTCTTTGTTACTTTAGGTTTTGTAGCTTTAAGTTTAATGGAGTCTTAGGGAAAGCAAAAAATAAAATGGCACTTAAACTCTAACGCCTTCTCATTTGTTGTATATTTACCTCTAAAATCCAGACATCTTACCAGAGAATACCTTATAGCTGAGAGAAAGAACGTCAGCTTTGGTATATTAAAAAACAAACAAACAACTTTTTAATGTTTGAAGAAAGAAAGACCTGAGGAATCTATTATGGGTTGCGATCGCTCAATCGTGAAGAGTAGTTTGCCTAAAAGTCCATTTCTGCTCCTCTATTGACATAGGAGCTATAGTCTAGATATTACTATCAGTGATTATCTTTGAGCCTTGATGGGGCAACCAAGGTTTGCTTTCATTTGACCTTTCTGGAGGTTCAATTTATTTTAATTCATCTGAGTTAAATATAAGAATCTCAGAATCTTAGAGCTGAATGCTAACAGAATACCAGTTTGATTCAGGGTCTCTGTCTTTCTCCCTACAGCCATGTGCTTTACCAGGCCAGTAGTAGGAATCCCCTCTTCCTTGTACATGCTTAGTTTGGAAATGGGCATGTGACACAAGTCAGCCAGCGAATTGTGAGGGAGAATCTGCTGAGTCATTTCTGACAAAGGTTTTCTTCAGGTAAAAGAGTCATTCAGGAACAGATGATTTATCTGTTTCCACTGGACACATCATGTGTGGATGTTATATCCAGAGTTGCTGCAGCCATCTTGTGACCATGAGGGGAGCCAGCTGGAGAATCAAGCTGGCAGGCCAAGGAGAATAGAGTGGAAAGGTAAAAACACTGTTGTTTCTCAGTGACCTGGTTAAGTCTCTGACATAACAGGTATTTTTTTAACTGCAATACCTAGGGACTTCTTGTTATGTAAGATAATACAATTTTCCTTATAGTATAAGATAGCTAATTGAGGGTTTTGTGTTGCTTTCTACAGAAGGCTTCCTTCTGGATGCAAAAAATATAGAAGTAACACTTTCACTGAAGTTTTTAAAAATGTGGTGACCCTTATCAAAGGACTTGTACTTTCAACAATATGCTTCCATCACTAAAGATGCTCCTAGAAATGTATATAGCTGGTTACATTACTATGCCCGTTGGTAGAATACTCAAAACCTAATCAGTTTTCAGTTCAAGAAAATAACCGCTAATAAAAAAAAATGCTTTTGGATCATTTCACGAGGCAGAGTACTTTATTCCATATGGCATCCTGCACGTCCATATGGCTTCAGGAATTAGAGAGGTATATTTGTCAAAATATTCAATCAATTGCAGCCCTTCAAGTTGATAATGTTAAGTGTTTGAGGCATACACCATCTCCTGAATGTGGGGGGAAAGTCAAAGGAGCAAATGCCAGCCAAAGGAATATCACAGAGAGTTTACATTCAGGAGAGGAAGAAGGAAAAGAAGAGTGATCTGCGCTGCTATAATTTAATCTACATCCTGTGAATGATACTGCCTCAGTGCTGCAATAGCCTCGTCATGGGTAAAAGCAATGTGTAATAAGGTTTATTCAAATCAGAATGGGGCAGGAAAATTCTGATTATTTTACATTCAATTGGCATAATTTCAGAACGTCAGCCATACATAAAGCAGTTACCTTGAAGAAAAAGATACCTAAGAAGGAAGATTAAACACCTGCAAAATATTTCACAGTGTTGCTTTTTCTCAAGTCCTTCCTGTGCCACCTCCCCACCCAACCAGACTTAAAGATTGGTCTTACCCTCCTGGCTTCTGCTGCCTGTAAACTGTTAAAGTGTGACTGATTTAAAAATTCTTCTGCAAATTAGGCTTTCCAGAGAAAGGGCATATGTAGAATGGCTGGCCAAATGGAATACAGAATGCCAGAGACACCTTTCATGTTCACGTCCTGTCGTCTGGGATTGGGGAAAGACAACTCGGGATGAGATGCAAAGCATCCCTGGCAACAGGTCTTGTGCAGGGTGAGGGGGAAGAGGACGAGTTGGAGCTGTATTTCAGTGCAATTTTCCCACAGGAGTGCAGGCAGAAGATGTAAAATCCGGGTGCTGTGTAGGAAAGAGAGTTAACTACTAGAGAAACGAGGTTGGATCCTCTGGGGAAAAAAAAAAGTATTGATTGCAGAAGTCAAGAGGAAGGCAGGAAAAGTCTGCGAGGGCCACAAGGCACGTAGAGACCAATTTTCTGGAGTGCATATTATTTTAAATGAACTACTCGAAAATCAGAATGCAGGCCCTATCCCATGTAAGTTAGGGGAGCAAAGCGCAATATATGGGTGGGTCTGAAAGTTTATACAAAGGAATTTATAAATGAATGCATTCAAAATGCATTTCACTCCGTCAAAGGATGAACCTCCAGATGTGGCAGGGAAGCTGCTATGACACAAAGGTTAGCCATTTCCCATCATTTCTGCTGATATCCAGCATTTCTCAGTCCTCTGAAACCCAGGAGTACCCATCTCTGGGGTTTGGTTTACACACAAATTGGCAAGGCAGAGCCTCGTGAGCAACCAAATGAAACTACCAAAGTCTCAGCTACTGCAGGCATGCTGTACTGAAAAACAAACCAAACTACACAAATAACTGTGGCCCGAGGTTGTGTCTGATGAACCTCTCCTCCAATTTGATCTAAATTCTCTGCTGTGTGCATAGCACATCCCAACACGTCTCTGGTCTGTCACAAGCACACACAAGGGCTGTGAGCACCTCGAGGGCTGGGCAAGGCGTCCCGTTATCCGGCCAGTGTTTGGTGCCATCTGATGCTCAGACTTGTGTGCAGATGTGGACTGAGACCGCCACAGGGAGTCATCCCCGCTGTGGGGTTGGTCCAGGTCCCACTCGCTCTGTGCAGACTTCCTTGGTCTTCCCAGACCTCCCTGATTTCTTCCTCCTAGGAACTTCTGGTCCCGTACAATCTAGTGTTTAAGTACATTCTTCTTCCAATCTCTGCCTCTCCTGTCTCTCCAAATAGGTGGAAACGTCTTGAAGAATGAAGCCATGCTGTGTTTTTCTCAGAGTTTGGGGCTGGAGAAAGAAGGGATTTCTAGAGCCCTAGAGGAAGCCTGGTCCTCAGTGAAGGCTGATCCCGTGATTGGAGTGTGCGTATGCCAGATATAAAACATAACCACATCAAACTTAGCTTTATTCCATTGCCTTGCCCTTGCCCTGAGGCCAGCTGTAGTAGAGAAGAATCGGCACGGATTTTGGAATCAGAGATCTCTGGATTTGAAGCTTGACTCTGGTGTTTAGCCTGGCACATTGGGCAAATAATCTCTTTGTGTTTCTTTATTAGTAAAATAGGAATAATACAGCATGGCTGCATGTATTAAATGAGGACATAGCATGTAAGTGTGCAATGTTGTTTACATCCATTTCCTTTCTGTGTTCTTCAACCATGATTTTTTCTTCTTCTGAGCTTCTTGTTTCTTCATGGAACTAAACTTTGTTTCCATCAGTGTTAGCTTCCTCCTGAGTATATACATGAAAAGAGTTCCAATGAAGAAAGTCGGGGATTCAACAGCCCAGGGGGAATTGGAATGCTGTGGGCAACCACCCCAAGGCATCCTTCCCTGTTGATGTCCAGGCAATTAGCATTCCTAGACATGGCTAAAACAAACAAAACCCACAAACACCCAAGCACTTTCATTGCAAATTTATATTCTACAAGTAACCAAAATACTTCTGTATTAATTTTGTATTGTTGCTATATCAGATTGCCACAACTTAAAGCAGCACAATTTTTTTTACTTTACGGTTCTGTAGGTCAGAAGCTCAACATGGGTGTCACTCGGTTCCATTCCTTTCTGCAGTCTAGGGCTGAATCCGTGTCCTTGCCTTCTCTAGCTCCTAGAGGCTGCCTGCAATCCTTAGACGGGATCCCTGGTCTACCTGGATACTCCAGCAAGTCTTCCCTTCCCAAGGTCCTTAAACTTAATCACATCTGCAAAGCCCTTTCACCACGTGAGGTAGCACTCACCGTTTCTGAGGGATTGGGCATGGCCATCTTTGAGAGGCCGGAATTTTGCCCACCCCAACTTTGAATAGCAAATCTCCAGTTTGTGGAATGCATATAGAATCTGAGAATTCCTATGCCACCTCTGTCTGTGAAACTAATTTATCCCTCTTGCAAACTTCTGATACTTTGAAACTTTTATCAAACTGGTATGCCTTGCCCCCAGCATTCTTTAGCTGTCATTGCACATATATATTCTTAGAGGCAGCTAAAACAAAACAAAACAAAAGCAAAACACTCCCAGCTCCTTTCTCTGGCTAAACCACATTGAAATTCCATATTAATTTGAAGATCTGCTTTGCCATTTCTGCAGAAAAAGGCCATTGAAATTTTAATAGGGATTGTGTTGAATCTGTAATTCACTTTAGGATGTATTGTTGTCTTAACTATATTAAGTCTTTAATTTCTTTCAGCAATATTTTGTAGTTCTCAATGTCTCAATCTTGCATCTCTTTGGCTAAATTTATTCCTAGGCATTTTGTTATTTTGGATGCTGTTGTATACAGAATTGCTTCCTTAATTTCATGTTTAGATTGCTCATTGCTAGTGTATAGAAACATATCTGATGTTTGTATGTTAATTTTGTACACTGCAATTTTGTTGAATTTACTTATTAGTTGTAGTAGATTCTTTTGTGCATTTTGTATATATAGGATCATGTCATTTGTGTATCCAGATAGTTTTACTTCATCTTTTACAAACTAAATGCTATTATTTATTTATTTATTTATTTTTCTTGCATTGCGGCCTTGGCTAAAACTTCCAGTAAAATGCTGAATAGCAGTTGTAAAAGCAGACATCCTTGTCTTGTTCCTGGTCCCAGGGGGAAAGCTTTCAGCCTTCCACTACTGAGTATGATGTTAACTGTGGGTATTTTATGAATGTTGTTTTATCTTCCCATCTACTAAAACAAATGCCATACAATGGGTTGGCTTAAACAATGGGAATTTCTTGGTACACAGTTTTGAAACTAAAAGAAGGCCAAAATTGAGGTGTCAGCAAGGTGATGCCTTCTACTCCAAGATTGTAGCATTCTGGTGTTTACTGCTGGCCATTTTTGGTCCTTGGCTTTTCTGTCACAGAGCATTGCACATGGTGATGTCTTCTACTTTCTTTTCCAGGTTCTATTGACTTCCAGTTTCTTGCCCTTCCCTTGGCTTCTCTCTTCTCTACCCAATTTCCTTTGCCTATAAGTATTTCAATCATATTCGTGTACAACTTAACTAATAATAACTTCTAAGGTCCTATTTACAAATGGGTTCACAGCCACAGGACAAGAGATTGGGACCTGAGCCTGCCTTTTGTGGGGGATATGATTCAATCTCCAACAGTCTGCCCTCTGAACTCCCAAAACCCATGTTGTTCCCACATGCAAAATAAATTCATTCCATGACAATATCTGAAAGCCTTCAGTTATTGCAATAACAATGCTAAGTACAAATCAAAATCAGTTATGGCTCTGGTCTGTATTGGGGCAAAATTCTTCTCCGTCTTTGGCTTGACTCTCTGTCCTTTGGGCCTGATGGAGTGGCAACCCCACCCATTCCAAGCAAGTACAGGACGGTGCTTTCCCCAGACACTGGGCACCAGAATGGCAGCTGGGCTGTCTGCAAAGGCTGGGGCACAGGCCCCACCATCTCTGAGCACTGGGAGGACTACACTTCCCCTGAACGCTAGAGTACAAAGCCCGGCCCCTCCAAGCATCAGAGCAGATGGCCTGGCCCCTCAAACACAGAGGCAGAACCACCTTTTCCACACACATGGGTGGGCCTGCTTTCTTGGCCCACGGAAATATTTTTGGTCCAGATTTTGGCTTCCATGGTTCTGCTCTGGAAGTCATTCTTCCCTCAATTCATCTCTTCTCTGTCCCTTTCAGTTCAGGATGGCAGTAGTTCTGCTCATTTAAATTTTGCAAAAATCTTATTGGCTTTTTGTGCAGTATAAATGGGTCCAAACTATAAAACAATAGAACTTTCTGCGGATCCTTCCTGGATAAGCTGCATTTCCAATCCTGACTTTCACTGAAATGGCTCATTGGATCCATGTTCAGCCACACCTTCTTTAGCCAAGTGGTGTTCACTTCATTCCTCACATGGAGCCCTGCCCTCTGGGGAGTCACTTCTTGAAAGCTTGGGTGTGGTCCCTGATGGAGCCACTTTTGACCCTACTCTCACAGCACACTTTCTGGATAAACTCAGAATTTTCCAAACCATCAATTTCTGGTTTCTTTGGTGTTTAAGAGTTCAGTTCAGCTTATTGCTTTTCTCTAGCATTTACTATAGGCTGCAAGGAAAATCAGGCTGCTCCTTCTAAACTTGGCTTGGAATTTTCCTTAGCTAAATATCCAAATTCATTGCTTTCAAGTTCTGCTTTCCACCCAACATCAGAACACAATATTGCCACGTTCTATGCCACTTTATAACAAGGATCACCTTTCCTCCAGTTTCCAATAATGCATTCTTCATTTCCTTCTAAGACCTCATCAGAAACACTTTAGCATCCATATTTCTACCAACAGTCTCTTCAATGAAATCTTGTTTTTTTCTATCGAGCATCTCACAATTTTTCCATCCTCCACCCATTACTCAATTTCAAAACCGTTCCCACATTTTCAGGTATTTGTCATAGCAGCACTCCACTTTCTAGCACCAAAAACTATATTGGTCTCTCAGCTACTAAAACAAATACCATAAAATGGGTTCGCTTAAATAATGGGAGTTTTGTGACTAGGAGAAATTCAAAATCAAGTCATCAACATGGTAATGCTTTCTCCATGGAACTGTGGCATTCTGGGGCTAGCTGGCAGTGACCCTTGGTCCTTGGCTTTTCTGTCACACGGCAATGCACGTGGTGATGTCTTTTCCCTTCTCCTCTGTATTCCACTGATTTCCATTCTTCTGCTAATAAGGACTACAGCCATATTAGTTTGGGTATACCTTAACTAATAATATCTTCACAGGTCCTGTTTACAAATAGGCTTACACCCACAGGACCAGTGGTTGGGTGCGTTTTGTGGAGCACATGATTCAATCTCCATCAAATATCTCTTGTCATCTTGAGGAATTTTCCTTGTGTTCCTAGTTTTCTGAGTGTTTTTATTATGGATTTCATTAAATGCTTTTTCTGCATCAATTAATATGATCATTTCCCCCTTTGATTCTATTAATATGCTGTATTACATTGATTTATTTTCTTATGTTGAACCATCTCACTTTCTGGGAATAAGTCCTCCTAGGTCACAGTGTATAATATACTGTTGGATTCAGTTTGCTAGTATTTTGTTAGGGGTTTTACATCTATATTCATAAGGGATATTAGTCTGGAATTTTCTTCTCTTTTGATATCTTCATTAGATTTTGTATCACAGTATTGCTGACCTTATAGAATTAGTTAGGATATATTCCCTCCTCTTCTACTTTTTTGAAAAGTTTGAGACAGACTGATGTAAATTCTTTAAATGCCTGATAGAATTCACCAGTGAAGCTATCTGGTTCTGGAATTTTCTTTGTTGGGAAGTTTTTTTGTTTTTTGTTTTTAACAACTGATCCAGTTTCAGTACTTATATAGACAAAGGGTAATGATGAAAAATACCAGAAATCTGTTGGCTTTTATAAAGGTTATTTATTTGGGGTAGAAGCTTACAGTTACCAGGCCATAAAGCAAAAGTTACTTCTCTCACCGAAGTCCATTGCCACATATTGGAGCAAGATGGCTGCTGACATCTGCAAGGGTTCAGGCTTCCTGTATTCCTCTCTTCCCGGGTCTCATTTCTTTCTGGACTCAGCTGCTCTGCTCTCTTCCATGTGTTAATAATATCAAACTGCTACAATAGGTATGTCCAGATTCTCTATTTCTTCTTGAGTTATTTGAGTAATTTGTGTGTTTCTAGGAATGTGTCTATTTTATCTAGGTTATCTAGTTTGTTGATGTACAATTATACATAGTAAACTCTTATTATCCTTTTTATTTATGTAAGGTCGTTAGTAAAGCCCCCATGTTCACTGATGATTTTTGTTATTAGCGTTTTTTTTTTTTTCTTGGTCATTCTAGCTAAAGGTTTGTCAATTTTGTTGATCTTTACCTTTTCAAAGAATCAGCTTTTGATTTTATTGGTTATATATTTTTTTATTATGTATTTTATTTATCTCTGCTCTAAACTTATCATCTCCTTCATTCTTCTAGCTTTAGTTTTAGCTTCCTTTTCTTTTTCTAGTACATTAAGGCATAAAGTTAAGTTACTGATTTGAGCTCTGTCTTCTTTTTTAATGGCATGTTTACAGGTAAAAATTTCCGTCTGAGCATGACTTTTGCATCTGATAAGTTTTGTCAAGTTGTGTATTTGTTTTTATTTGTATCAAAGTATTTTCTGCTTTTCCTTTTGTTTTTTTCTTCTTTGACTCATTAGTTTTTTGAGTATATTTTTTTATTTTCAAATATTTGTGAATTGTCCAGTTTTCCTTCTGTTATTGATTTTATGCTTTATACTCTTGTGGTTGGAGAAAAATCTTTGTATGATTTTAATCTTTTTTTCACATTTATTAAGACTTGGTTTTTCCCTAACATGTTCTATCCTGTGAATATTCTACTTTTCACCTTCAGAATTTATATTTTTTTCCATTGTATAATTTTAACCTCATATTGATATTCTCTATTTGTTCATACAGCATTCTCTTTTTTTAAGTATAATTTTTTATTTTTTAAAAGACACTTAGATTACCTAAATGTTACATAAAAAATATATGGATTCCCATATGCCCCACTCCCCATACCTCCCACATTTTCCCACATAAACAGCATCCTTCATTAGTGTGGTACATTCATTGCAATTGATAAACACATTTTGGGGCATTGCCACTGAGCATGGATTATAGTTTACATTGTAGTTTACACTCTTTCCCACACAATTCTGTAGGTTATGGGAGGATATATAATGGCCTCTATCTGTCATTGCAATGTCATTCAGGACAATTCTCAAGTCCCAAAAATGCCCTTGTATTACAGCTGTTTTTCCCCTCTCCTTGCACTCAGAGCCTCCAGTGGTCACTGCCTCCACATCAATGTTGTTATTTCTTCCATTGCTAGAATCACAATAAGTGTATAGTAGAATACCAGTAAGTCCACTCTAGTCCCTAGTTCAGTCCCCAATCCTGAGGATTCTAGGATGGTGATGTCCACTCCACCTCTAATTGAGAGGGGCCTTTAATCCCATGCATCCAATGGATGGGGCTCTCTTGCTTGCAGTTGTAGGCTCCCTCATTTCCATGGTATGGTGTTTGGTTGTCCATCCTCACCTACTTGTTAGTTGTCCTGGGTGAGTCCAATGAACTGGAGAGTAGGTGTTCCAACTCCACTGAGGCTCAGGGTCCAGCTGGCACATGGACAGCCCAAAGATTCAAATCTCTTGGTTGTACACTTACCAACTCCAGCACCAACTATAGGTTCAAATAGAAGGGACAGATGAGCCATGGGTAGGGAAGCCATAACTGAGTCCAACTCTTTCACTCTCAGGAGCACAAATTCCAAAGTAGGGCCCACTGGCAAGACACCAAACTCCGGAGGTATCTGCCCTGGGTATCTCCAGAGCTCAGGAAACCCACTATTTGGGGGAGCATCTACTTTGGCAGTCTATGAGATCTTGCTGAGACGTGCATAAGTGTTACCTCTGGGATTCCCTCCCAACTCACTTTGAAGTCTCTTAGCCATATAAACTCATTTTTCTTTACCTTTTCCCCCTTTTATTCAAGGTCTTTTTGCAATCACAGCATTCTCTTAATTTCCTTTATTTATTTCTCCACAGTTTCCTTTAGCTTTTTGAGCATATTTAAGACAGTTGATTTAAAGTCTTGTTTAGTAAGTCCAATGCCTGAGCTTCCTCATGGAAGGTCTCTGAAAATTTCTTTTTTTGTTATTATGAACCATATTTCACTGCTTCTTTGTATGCCTTATAATTTTTGTCAAAAACTGGATCTTTTGAATATTATATTACAATGTGGTAAGTCTCCCATCCCCAGGGTTTGCTGTTCTTAATTATTGAGGGTTGCAATTGCTCATTTGTTTAGTGAATTTTCTAAACTTTTTTTTTGCAATACTGTATTTTTCGTTGTGTGTGGTCACTAAAGTTTCTGTTCCATTATCTCAGTGGTCAGCCTGTGACATGACTAGGATTTCCTTATATGCATTGAGCCAGAAAGAAAAAAAGCAATGCCCTCTTGGTCTTTGCAGATTGGCTCTCAGCTGGGGCAACTCTTCAATATTTAGCTAGGCCTCCTGCAGGTCTGCCCTAAGCTTACCTCCTCCTTGTGTGGAGCTCAAAGATCAGCCAAAGGAGGGGGCCTTGGGTCCTCTCAAGTCTTTTCCAAGGAGGCTCAGGCCCTGAGCATGCACTTTGCACTCTGGTTTGCTGGTATACGCAGCAGTCCTTCAAAGCCCTGATTCTCCTGAGAATCTTCCTCCTCACCTCTTCCCTTCAAGGCTTCTCAGTCTATATCCTTCTTGTACACCCACCGTCCTTTACCACGGTGGCTACAGGCTTTATATGTCATTGAATGGTTTCAACAGAAACTGCCCTATAAAGCTGCTGCAACCCTTGGGGGCCCAAACAAAGGCACACTTTACCCTGGTCCATCAGGGAATCGCCAGAACATTTCACAACACATAACCACAATCTTTCTAAGAACTTTGTCCATATTTCTCCCCGCCAGTATCAGCAAGCTGCCCAGCGACTATAGTTCACCATTGGCGCTGCTGCTGCCGAGCTGGGGAATGGGGATGGTAGGCAGGTAGGCAAGAGTGCTGCAATGCTCTCTTACTGAAATTTAGCAGCCTCTTTCTTGGTTAATCATATCTCTAATTGCTGTAATTTTTAAATTAAATTCCAGTGTTCCAAAAATATGGATTATGTCTGTTTTTGCCAGCTGACTGATTGCTTCAGTGGAGGGACCAACTCTTGGAGCTCCCTGCACTACTAATTTCTGTGACATCATCCTAAATCTATCCCATTATTTCTTATTGCACCCAATGGGATCTATCTTGCAAGAACTACAAAAGTTATTTATCCTCATAGGAGAGGTAACCCAACTGTGGTGGTATAGTATGATAAGCGCTATCATAGAGACATGCCAGGTGCTATGGGAGCCTCAGGGAAAGCATGTGATTCTCTGGGAGTGATATGTCAATGAAGACTTCCAGAGGACGCATCACAGTAACTGAGCTCTGCAGAACAAGCAGGTGAGGAATGGCATGAGAAGGTTCCAGGCAGAGGAAAGCAGATTTGTGAAACAGTTTGACACTCCTGGGGAATGGTGCCTGGCTCAGTACAGCTGCAGGGCTTGTGAAGCACAATGACGATCATCTGGAGGCATTGTGTGCTGAGTCCGTGTGCCCTACTAAGGAGCTGGGAGCTGGTCCCAAAGGCACCAGGTAGCGTGGAATGATTTAAAAGTGGAATGATTTGATTAGATTGGTTCCCTTAAAAGAGCTACCCGGTAGCACTGTGGACACAGGAGAGGTGTGTTAAGCTACAAACAGATAGAAGATCAGGAAGACATTAAATGCAAAAAGAAAAAAAAAAAGAAATGGTCTTAGCTAAGGAAATGGCATGGGTGTGCAGAGGATGCATGAACTTTTAATTTAATTTAGTAGAATCCACATGGCTTGATGACCAATTAGATGTGGCAAATAAAAGAGGAGGGGCACAAAATGACTTCAAAATTTGTGGCTTAACTAGTTAATGATAAAGAACATAAAAAAGGCTTAAGGTTGATAAGGAAAAATGAAAATTTAATATTGGGCCTCTAATTCTGAATTTCCATGGGACACTCAAGTGTATTCATTCAACTGATTTGTCTTTTATCTAATAAACATTTATCAATGTGTCCTGGGTGCAATAGAAAAGTCTAGACTGTTGACAAACATGTAAGAATCATTTAATACAAATGCTTTGATTTTTAAACTGTTAGATAATGAAATGAAAATGTAAAGAACAGACCCATGAGTTATTGCTTTTTTCTGGCAAAAAAAAAAATCCTCAGTTTTTTGGAAGATGTAGAAAAAGGTTTATACCCAGACTATATGAAGAACTCTTATAAATCAATAATTAGAAGAAAAACAACCTAATAATAAATGAGCTAGATATTTGAACAGTTTACAAAAGAAGATTGGTAAGTGACCAGTGAGCACATAAAAAGATGAAAGATGGCCGTCACTAGTCATCAAAGAAATGCAAATGGAAACCAGAATATGGTACCACTACCCCCACAAGAAAAGTAAATTTAGAAAAGCTGTAAGACCATGTGTTGGTGAAGATGTGAAAGAACTGGAACTCTCATATATTGCCAGTACTGGAATTCCTGCACAGGAATACAAAATTGTACAATCACTTTGAAAATCAGTTTGATGGTATCTTAGAAAATTAATCATGCAATCATACAATCCAGCACTCCTACTTCCAGGTCTTTACCCAAGACAAATGAAAGCATATGTCCACACAAAGACTTTTCATAAACGTTCATTCTAGCATTATTCCTAATAGCCCCCAACAACTCAAATACCCATCAACGTGTGAATGGACAAACTGTGGTGTATCCATCCAGTGGACTACTACTCAGCAATAAAAATACTAACAAAGTATTAATACATGCACTAACTTGGATGAATCTCAAAAATATTTTGCTAAGTGAAAGTAGCCAAACTAAAGACCATATACTTTACAATTCAATTTATATGCAATTCTAGAAAATGCAAAACTGTAGTGACAGAAAGCAGATCAGTGGTTGCCTTGGACTGGTGGTCAGGGGAGATAGTTGCAAAAAAGGGCCATGAGGAATCTCTGACAGACCTGGAGCAGTTAATGTCTGCTGTTTAGATTCCACTACAGATGCAAGAAAAAGAAGGTCCTGGTGCTTTCGGTCTGGCTGGTTGTGGCAGCCAAGATTGAATGGGGGAATACAGGAAATTCTAAAAACATGGGGAAGGGGAAATAATCTCTGCAACTCAGAAATAAAAACAGCAAAAAAAAAAAA
>JAQZBX010010458.1:0-44322 GCA_029593785.1 Cabassous unicinctus | reverse complement strand
TTTGCTTTGAAAGTGTTAACTTTGTTGGAGGAATATTTTAGAGAGTTTTTTTTTTTTTTAAGTAAAAGACTTCTAAACTTTATTTCAATAAATAACCACTAATATATTATTCAGTCTCTGAAATTTTCTTTCTATACTTATTTGTCTTGTGTTACTTTCTTCAGCAACTAGAACTATGAAGTTTATAACCACTGAAATGTACTCCCTGTACTTTTTGTCCTAATAGTGAGACTTTTGTGAACATATATGTCACTTCAAATTCTGTGAATTAAAGGTAAATGTTGGTTGAATAAAAGGGAGTTGGAGTACATGTGGGGAAATTTTAAGTGATTATTTAAAGATCTTAATAACATTAAACTGTTTTAATATTTTTTGTCATTTTAATTAATGGTATTATATTCAGTACAGAATTATGAAAGTATACACCTGGCACAAAGTAGGATTTAATAAACATTAGAAAAGTAAATGAAAATTTTCTATATGAATTTAAAATATATCCCAAATGAATGTGCTGGCTTTTTTCTTGAATTCATCTCAACTATATAGAAACTTAAAGTTGTTCCATTACCACGTTCCTGTCCTAAAGAATATCTATAATCTCTTATCCAAGTCTGTTGCTCTCTAACATTTGGCAGAATTCCCATTATCCACATGCTCACTGTAACTTCTGTCCATGGCTGCTAGTCCCTGAGATGCTATTTGAATACTGTGCTTATGATTTCCACAAAATGAAAAAGAAATTCAAAAAAAGAAAGAAGGGGGAAAAAGTCCTAGTCTTTAATTGCCCATAGGCTTCAACTCCCTTAAGAATCCAGTTTAATTACGGTACTATCAAAGTTGCTGGTTTGCCACCAACGAAACCCAGCAGATGCAAATGAACAGATTTAAAATGCATTTTTCTTCTTCTTTCATGCCTCAGAAATCATCTTAACATTGACGGCTACTGGTAGCCATCTGTCAAAGCAAAAACAAATAAACCAAATACTCAAACAACTGAACACCTGATAAAGCTACACTTTCTTCCTGGTTTTTTGTAGCACCCTAAGCAGCGTGTGAGTGTGAACTGGGTTGTTGGAATATATGGATCATTCTTATCCATTTTCAAGCTCCCTAGGGCTTTTCATGTCTTTTTGCATATATTGTAGACATTGTGCAAAGTAGTTCATCCAAAGTAGAATGATTTTCCAACAAAACTATGTAATTCCCTTATAAAGTGAGGCAGTTAAATGATTCTTTAGCCATGTGTTGTTCCATGAGGTGAATATTCACAACTTAAATCTTTGAAGAAATGCTTGAGTGAGACTTAGGAAGATGAGAAGACCATGAAAAACTACTGTGAATTTTCCTCCCTAAACAATTAAAACCTGCATGCTTGCTCAATATGTTGACAGAAAGCTCAAATAGAGTTCATTAACAAAGCTCTTGATAAGCTCCATAAAATACAAAGGCATTGCAATATGCTTATTTGAAATTCAGTTAGAGTTTGCATTGTAAAAAAGGAGTAAAAATATTTAAATTATACATTTAAATTAGAATTATTTACAATGGATTTCTTTTTGTATATACTATAAGTTGGTAAATTATATGCTCTGAATAGGAATGTATACATACATACAACATAAAATTAGGAAAGGCCTCCCAAGAATATTTTTTCAGTTTACTATTATTTCTATAGCATTTCTTCCAGATAAACTTTGGAAATATTGATTACTACTAATTATATTAATAGTAATTAATGATAAATGACCATGTTTTTTATTATGTAGATTAAAATACATTGGTAATATTGCACAATTTGATGCTATAATTTATGTCTTTGTTGTTTTCAAATAATCTTCAAAAGTTAACATTTGTCATATTTCATCATCTTTTACATAATTCTGCTAATATATGTTGAACAAAGCCAATATTTAATCCTTAAGGTACAAAACTAGAATTTCAGTTTTTTACATATGCAAATGAACAATTAAGTCAAAAAGAAAAACATTAGGCTCTGAATTATTTTGAAGTGTAGATTAATACAAACATGAATAAAAATGTGAAATGGTTGGCCAGTTATCCAGATAAGAGAAATTCTGTTATCTAAAGATTTTTTTTCATATAAGCAATTAGTTTAGTGTAGGCATAGTCTTCCAATTGCTATGCATTTTCCTTGGGGGCTGGAACTGAGTTATGAATAAAATGATTAAATAACATAAGCTCCTCAAGAAGCAAAAGTTTCACAATTTTCTCTCATTTATATTAATCCTAAGAGCTTTCTCTTTCTTTTGGCAAAAGTTTCACAATTTTCTCTCATTTATATTAATCCTAAGAGCTTTCTCTTTCTCTTTTCTTTTCAAACCTCCTGAAGCAGGTTTGAAAAGATAGAATCTAATCCTCCATGTTTTTTTGTTGTTGCATTTCCTAGCTTTTTTACCTCTGAAAGGAGCTTTGGATGTATTAGCTTATTACCTCATCATGCCATTCATTCATTCGAGTGTTTATTGAATATCTTCTGTATATATTCTGTGCTAGATATTGGAGGCAAAAGAATATATGGCACATCAAGAAGCTTATATTCTAGTGAGGCATAATGTAAACACGTAAGGAATCAATTAAAATATAATAGATGTGCACTATGAAAAGCTGAGGCATAAGGAGCCACGATGGTACTAGGAACAAAAACTAACCAAAGTTTGCTCTGGGAAGGCTTCATGGAAAAGTGGGCATTAATTGGGTAAATGGAAGGTGAGATAGGAAGGGAGGTAAAGAATTCTGGTCAAAAGGGCAGCAGAGTGAACAGAAAAGCTTGGCAGATTAAAAAAGTCACATGCAGATCTGTCTGTTTTTACAGATATCCGAACGGTTTTGCCACAAACGACAGACTTCAAGCTAGGGACTCAGTTTGTCAGATTCCAATTCAAAGCTATTTCTAGTGTTCTTTTATAGGTATATAGAGATTTTTGAACAAGACAGTAAGTTACATTCACCTGTCAAAATATTCTGCAAATGTGTTTTCTTTTAATTAAAACCACACTTGACCACTTAAATTATAAGTAACATCAATTACCTCCAGAAACTATTTATATAACAATGAAAAATAATATATGGCATAAAAATCTAGTAGGTTATCTAGATTCAGAATGCCAAAATAGATTAGATACCAGTTAAACTTATGGCTAAGATAATGCATTTAATATATATCATGACCCCATAGGTTTAGAAATTTAAGTTGGGTTAGTCCTACTCTTATCATTGAAACCCTAAAACATATTTTATTGTATAAACAGTCTATACATGAATTTTTTCTTTTCTAATCCATGAAAATATGATTTATCCAGATGTTATTTTTGTACTCTGAAATACCAAACTATTGATTCTCTAACTTCTAACTATAGCAATAGTTATAATTTTAGAAGTAATCTTCATTTAGAAACCTTGTATTTACTGTAAATTGTATCCATTATTCTAATGATGTTTAGCATACTTGCTCATTTAATTACTGTTGGGTAATACTTGTGCCTAAGGCATTATACTCTCAATATTTTAGTTTTTCTTTCATGTGTTAACTCCTATTTTTCTTAGAAAAGTATTTGGCCAACCATCATGATTATCTATTACAATTGAACTTTTTTTTGTTCTTCACCCTGATGATAAGATATGAAAGGTGAATCTTTCCCTTCTGAGAAAAATCTAATGTTTCCCAGAAACACGTTTGGTTCAGTTTACATAGCTTATAGATTTTAACACTTGTCTACTTTCTTTGAAGTTTAAGTCATACAGAACGTATGGTATTATTTGAATTGTTCACAAACTATTTTCTTTTATCAGTGTACAAAAAGGGAAATTGTGTAAAATTGGTAATATAACCTATTTTCCTTTGTGAAGTTAACCTGCCCTGGATATGATATTATTTGATATCATAGGGTTGCCATCTAGTGGTTATGAGGATTACTTGCTTGTCAATTTTGTAGAGTTGAGTACAAATAGAACTTCAAAATAGTGTTCCAAAGGAAAATGAGTAGAGAAATGGATGGAATTAATACAAAGGCTATATTTTTCCCACAATAAAACTATTTTCAGATAGCAAAGTTCTAGAATATTTTAAGAAATTAAGTTAAAGTAAATATTAAAAATTTAAGAAATGGAAAAATGTTACAATTTTTAAAACTCTACTCTTTATACTAATTATGCATTAAATATTCAGCCCAGGCCACACTAGATTAGAAAAATAAGTTAAGTTTAGAATAGTTTTCCACAATGGTCTTTATACTGTCATTTTCTGTATTATCACACATCTCATTTAACATAAGTTGATATGTGGGGGAAATTCAACAAATACATCTTTTTTAAAATTGATTCTCTTGAGAATTTTCAAATACAAAACAAGTAAACGAGAAGCAAAATGAACATCTATATACCATTTACCTAGATTCACCATTTGTTAATATTGTTTCATATTCTTTCTCTCCCTCCCCCCCCTCCACTTCCCTCCCTAACCCTCTTTTTCTCTCCCCACACACAAACACACATGCACGTATGTATACACAAACATTTTCTTTACTGAACACTTAGAAAGTAAGTTGTGGATACCATGACTTCAGCACCAAAAACTTCAGCATATATTCTCTTAAGAACTAAGAAAATCTCCTACATAATCATAATAATCACTATTTTATGGAAGAAATTTTGATATAGTAGAAAAGCAAATTAGGATGCACACACATTTTTCCCCTGAAATTAGTCTTTTGTATTTTTCTTTTTATTGTGGGTTTTAAGTAGAGGGGTTATGTAGATATAATCTTATTTCACCTTTTTTTTCCTGTAAAGTTTAAGTTAGGAAGATTACCTTTACAATGGCTGCAATTGCTACTAAAATAAAAATACTTCTTTAGCAGTCATATGACTATTAGCTAATTGAATAGTTCATATTCAAAAGTGTGTTACATGGTTTCAAACTAGGAAGATATACTTCTTACCTCTTCATATGTTAACAACTTTAGTCAAAGAAGAATC
The DNA here is from genome assembly GCA_029593785.1 of Cabassous unicinctus. Classification (NCBI taxonomy): domain Eukaryota; kingdom Metazoa; phylum Chordata; class Mammalia; order Cingulata; family Chlamyphoridae; genus Cabassous; species Cabassous unicinctus. Next base: position 39,327 of record JAQZBX010010458.1, on the reverse strand, counting down.
AAGAATAATTTACATTAGGAATTAGAGTAAGACGGGAAATATAAATGGAAATGAAACACATGACTTTTTTTCTCTGCTGAGAGTGTTGCACACACAAACACCCTCATATAATATATAGGTTAGATATTATTTTTCTTTCTTTGCAAGTAACCTGGATTTTATTTATTTGTACCTTAGGTAGTTTTAAGCATTCATAGTGGATTCTGTGAATAGAAAAAAAAATCTATTTAGGGTAATATGATTTTTAAAACATAAATAATGATTTATTAACATAATGCATCTAAAATATATTTTTATTTAAGCATTTTAGTTCAATTTGAGTGTCTTATTCTGTTTATAAGTATGGTGAAAAACAATCACCACTTTAAGAATTTATATTCAGTTACCTCAGGTCAAGCATACTAACCTCCCTTATAAATTATTTTACTTACTGCTCTGTTGTGTACTTCTCAGAATTTAAACTCTACTAATATTTTATTCTACTGAAGTTTTTAAGAGTATTAAAAGCTTGGCCTTAGGGAACTATTTTACTCAATTAAAATTTCTAATAAATACAATTTATATAGGAATCTCAGGTTCCCCTGAATTCTATTTATATTTTGGTCAAATTTTTATACCTGAAACTTTAATAATCTTAACTCTAAAAGTGACTTCACAGTTAGTACAGTTAATTGAAAAACAAATTAATTAAGTGAGTTACTTGGAAATACAATTAATTGGATGTACAATCAATTTTTAATTATCTTAAACTTTCAAAGCACTTTAAATATCAGGTGTATGTTTATTAGTCCCAAAGTTAACAGAAAAGCTTTAATTCTGTTGGTTTAATGTACTCATCATCTCTATATTATCATACCTGTCCAAAGCTACATGACACTTTTTAAGGAAATAGTTTTACTATTCTAAATTGAAGTTGCTCTCCCCAGTGATCTGCTATTATCATTTGCTTATTGGCTGGATAGTTTTGCCTGGTACAGGACACCCGAGCTGCACATCCCAGGACAGTCCTCCTGACGTCATTAATGGGTACCCTGATGCCATTTCCTTGTCATTTTGATAAAAGAAGACCACAAATCCCTATGCGTGAGAGGTGTTGGACTTTCCAGGGTTCAAGTGATAATCTTATGTCATTTTTCTATTTGTTTTTTATTTTTTTGGTCTTAAAAGCTATTTTACTGACTTTCTTTTTTGTTCTAAAGTCAATCTAATGTCTTTTCTTGAGATTCTGCAGAAATTTGCATAATTGTTCAAGTCTGATTTTAAAACCGCAGACTCCAATGCAGGTTACAGCTAACTTCATCATTCATTCTCTTGAATGATTGATTATATTCTGAATTCTTTTTATATTTTTCCTGTGTGACTGAGCCATTACACTTACACATATTTAAAGGTTAACTGATTGGATTATCTGTTAGTCAGCCAAAGGGGTGCTGATGCAAAGTACCAGAAATCTGTTGGCTTTTATAAAGGGTATTTATTTGAGGTAGAAGTTTACAGTCACAAGGCCATAAAGAGCAAGTTACCTCCCTCACCAAAGTCTGTTGCCATGTGTGGAGCAAGATGGCTGCTGGTATCTGTGAGGGTTCAGCCTTCCTCTTCCTCTTAAGGTTCCATGGTCCTAGCTTCTTCCAGTCTCAGCTGTAGGCTGGCATAAGCTGTAGCCTTGTCTCTCTTCCCGGGGCTCATCTCTTTCTTGGCTCAGCTGCTCTGCTCTCTCCATGAGGCCAGCTGTAAACTATCAGGTGAATGGCTCAGCTCTCTCCCTGGGGCTCCAAATCAAAACTCAGTTCTCTCCTCTGCCATGTCATTTTCTGTGTGTGTGCCTGTCCACCAAGGGGGCGGGAACTCAACATCCTACTGACATGGCTGAATCAAAGCCCTAATCATAATTTAATCAAATAGAAGTGAAACCTCTGAATTTAATACAATCAAAGGGTATCACACCCAGAGGAACAGACCGGTTTACAAACATAATATTTCTTTTTGGAATTCATCAGAAATATCAAACTGCCACAAACTATATTCAATTTTGTGAGATTGTGATTTTCACACTAAGATATGTCATTGGCAGCACTTTTCTTATTACAAGAAAGATTTAAGTTAACTCATATATAATACCTTAAATAATAAATATAATAAAGCATTGATGATATGATGGGTAAGATAAGGTTAATAAAGTAGGTTTAATCCAGGTTAAGATTATTTATTTATGGAGCAATTCCATAGGGATTAATCTGTGCCGGTTACTGTAAGTGCTTTACTCATGACTACCCTTTTAAGGTAAGTGCTATTTCTATCCCCAATTGTATATGAGGAAACTTAGGCACAGGGAGGTTAAGCAGCTTGCCCCAGGTTCACACATCTGGTAAGTGGTAGTCAGGATTCCAACCCTGGTGATCTGGCTACACTGTCCATGCCCTTTATCACTGTAGTATTAATTTGTAAAGTTGTATACGCATAAACTTGGATGTGAGTAACGTAATCCTAGTTTACACATTGTCTTCAAATCCAGAAACAAACACATTATTAATTGTTGCTTCCATATAGGTAGTGAATTGTTTGCTGGACTCTACAGTGACTATTGGGGCAGAGATGCTGCAGTCTTCCGGAGCATGGGCCGAATGGCCCACATTCGAACTGAGCATGATAATGAACGCTTGTTGAAAGGTAGGTTGAGGATAAAAGAGTATGTAAACAAGTCTAGAACACACAGGAAGTTTTTTACATTTTGATAATAAAAATATAATTTAGAGTTTTACAACATTCAGGATGTTTAAATAGCAATATTCTTGAATTAAAATATTATACATGTGTATACCATACTATGTCAAACTGACTGGAGTAATTATAAAACAAAGGTGATTAGAGACCAGGATTTATAGCAAACATATGAAAAGCAAAAATTTCATCCAGTAAGTTGTTTTGTATACTCATCCTTTAGGCTATTTTTTTTGATGAATTGATTGCTTTGCTTTACTTGCTTTAATGGAATCATATTTCACTTTAGCAACAAATAAAACTTTAAGAAAGTAATTGTCAGAGTTCTTTGTAAAGGAATCATCATTAATTTTGTGTTCTGGCACACTGGTATATCTAGGTATTAAAACATCATTTCATGGTGAGTGTTTTCATCGTTTTCAAAATTTTCATTTTTATTGAGCTTCAATACACTGAGTCTTATTTGGTTACATATTATCATTAAAATACTTCATATACCATATCAGCTAAAGACCATTCACTTAAATACCTTTGACTACAAACTGAGTAACTTAAAAGTAAAATAAAATTTCCACTTTAAAATTAAAGTTGTTTACTATAAGCTAGACTAGTAGATAATTTATGAATTTAAAAAGCTAGTGATGGGGAGTGGATATGGCTCAAGCAGTGAGTGCCCACCTCCTACATAGGAGGTCCCGAGTTCAGTTCCCAGTGCCTCCTGAAAAAAACAAAAACAAACAAGCAAACAAATGAAAAAACCAACTCAGGGAAGCTGATGTGGTTCAGTGGCTGAGTGCCGGCTTCCCACATACAAGGTCCTGGGTTTGTTCTCGGGTACCTTAAAAAAAAAAAAAAACTAGTGATGATAGACTTCTTGACCAAAATACGCTACTTGTATACACGTTGGTTGTCTTTTTATACATAATGAGAGGAAATTTATGGCTATTATCATCATGATGCCTTAACATGTCCTTCTTTGAATGCCTTTTAAGTCTATAATGTATATTGTTAAAAATTGTTTTTTCCTCCCTAAACATTTCCCAATTAAATTTTTCTGTAACATTTCTAAATCGACTCTTGATTCACAAATAAAGTGGAGGTCTCTACATGGTTTTTAATGTTCAGTAAAAATTTTCAAGGTGAATGTTTTATTTCTTCATAAAATGATTTAGAGTTAAACTAAGGTGACAGAATAATCTTTTTACATTTTGCATAATATCTGTTTCATTTTTGCTTCTATTTTTTCACTTTTTATAGAACCAAAATTTGTAGGTTTATATATGATTCCTGACAATGATGACCGAGATGACAACAAAGTGTATTTCTTTTTTACTGAGAAGGCTCAGGAGGCAGAAAACAATGCCCATGCAATTTACACCAGAGTGGGGCGACTTTGTGTGGTGAGGATTTCATTTTCACTCTCATTAAGCTTGCATTTTCAAAATTTCTGATATAAATGGTCTTTGATACCTTTATAGCAGCTCTCCTGTTTGAAACACTTTCCAGTATACTGTGGGCAACCTAAAATTGGCATTTACTATACTAATATTTATACTTCATATTTAGTGGAAGTTTTATTTTAAAACAGCCTTACATTTTATATGCTTTTCCCCATTTTTGAAGCTATATTAAAAAGAAATATAGGCTGTATCTTTTCCTACACAGAAGTTCGAGCTCTATTTTTTAAATGAATTTAACCAAAATCTTTTTTTTTTTTTTTTGCTTTAGTTCACATTCTAAAATTTTCCATGAGTATGCTTCAATAATTCAGTTGGTTGATTCTGATGTCACACAGAAAAAGCACATGCAATTTGTTGGGTAATCAGATCATTTGGGAACATTCAAAACAAATTGAAGTACCAACATTTATTAAAGAATACTAATAATACTTCAAATATAAAGTTACTATAAAATTTAGGAAGATATGTATAAGATTTATATATATGTATATGTGTGCATGTGTATTTCAAGCTTCCCTTTCTAAAGAAGGAAAAGGGAATAGATATTTCCATATTCCTAAGATAGGCAATATTTATCAATAAAATAATAAAGGTACTGTATCATAAAATCAACTGTTTTATTAAGGAGAGTCCACTATATAAACATTTGTTAATATCTGAAACATAGATTTAATGGGTCAGTGTGTAAGTACACTGAAAAGACAGAATAAAAGAACCTCAGAAAAAAGATTTATGGGGGATTTCAACTATGGTATTATTTGATTATTATGCTAAATTTTCTAAATTGTTTCATTTAAAGCTATAACTTCTGGCATCTGTACATGTAATAATAAAAGTTCTTTCAGTACCCATTTGCCTACCTTTTGCTTTTCACAGAATGATGTGGGAGGGCAGAGAATACTGGTGAATAAGTGGAGCACTTTCCTAAAAGCGAGACTGGTTTGCTCAGTACCAGGAATGAATGGAATTGATACATACTTTGATGAATTAGGTAAATATAATTGGGAGAATTAACTGTTACTCTTTGATATGCATACCTTTCTATAACCCTCAGTGTTTTCCACCATTTCTGACCTCTCTGTAATTTAGAGCAAGTTTCTCTAGCCAGATACACCTGGGGGTGCCAGAAGTTGTAGGAACAGAAAGAGGCCCATCTCATTAGCCATTAAATTGGTTCTTCTGTTTCTGTCTTGTGGCTCAGCACATGGAGACCAGAGTAACCAAATTTTCAGACTGTTATAATTTTAGTGATTGTATGATTGCATATAAAAATTTATATCTCAAAATGTTTAAAGGTTTTGAAACTATATTAATGCCAATACAGTTTTTACATGCAAAGAAGCCTAGAGATACTAAGTAATGTAATGGTCTTTAATTTTTCAGAGGATGTTTTTTTACTACATACCAGAGATCATAAGAACCCAGTGATATTTGGACTCTTTAATACTACGAGGTAAGACATTTATACAGTCAGTAAATACAATCTGAAACAAAAGTTGCCTCACAGCCTCCCCTGAGCTGTACACGTAACTCGGAATTACTGTTGACTCATTTGTCACAGTCATTTCAATCCAGACCCTTACTCATTTTGGTTTGTGACACTCCAGCATCCTCCTGTGCTCAGTATCCTAATCTCTTCCCCTTCTAGTCTACAACAGAATGATTTTTTCTCGTTTAGTTGGTAAGATGTTAGCTCCATGTTACAGAGGCTAAGACAGTGTTCTTAATTTGTCATGTAAAGTTTTGCAAACCAAGACTGCTACCCAATCACTACTGGAAAAATTTCCTCTAAGCTCTCTAATGCTGTTTTTAACAAGATAATACTTTGACAGATCCCAGTGTCCGCTTTACTAGTTCCCATCACTGTGCTTTTATTTACTGACTTTTCTTGCTTAAAATGGTCTTCTCTCCCCATACTGATATTTGTCAGTTCTCCAATGCTTGCCAGTTTCTGTCTCCAAGAAACATTCCGTGGTTAATAATCACAAAATGTTGTACTTACTCCTTTACTCCAGCTGCCCTGCACCTATGTAGATTTATAGCGAACACATGATAACTAGTGAAATTCATGACTTGCCCTCCATGTTTAAAATTGTCTCTGACTGTTAGGGAATATATTTTATTAATTGTCTCTTTTATGTTTTTGTATTTTGCATGCTTGGAAGAGTGCTGTAAAAATTAATAAAATGTTATTTCGTGGGTGTTGATACATGAATGAAAAAAATATTATTAGAATCACTTTTGGTTGAAAGTTTGCATATACAATTTTCCTGAATATTTTTTCAAATAAGGCAGATTATTGGTGAAATGACTGGAATGAGAAATGAAGATTAGACCACACTTCTCTTGACAGAGATAGAATGATATTCTCAGTTCCTCCTTTGCTTTGCATTGGCCATTATTATATAACCACGTACTACTCTACAAAGCTTTTGTTTAGGTTTTCAGCAAGTGATTTCTTTTTCTTTTCTGTTGTTTTGGGTTTTTTAAGTTATTTTTTTATTTTTAAAGAAGATTTAGATTACATAAATGTTATATAAAAAATATAGGGCTTTCCCATATACCCCACCCCTAAACCCTCCCACACTTCCCCCAATTAACAACATCTTTCATTAGTGTGGTACATTTGTTACTGTTGATGAACACATATTGAAGCATTGCTACTAACAATGGACAGTAGTTTACATTATAGTTTACACTTTGCTCCACACAATTTGATAGGTTTTGACAAAATGTATAATGGCTTGTATCCGTCATCAGCAGGTGTTTTCTAATGCTCACTTTGAAAAGAATAATAAAGCTCTTTGGACAAGTATCCTGCTATTGTAAAGAGACATTTTCTTAATGAGAAACATGAAAACAGTTTTTTCCTATCAATTATTCCCTGATGTAAAGAGAATAATTAATGTAATTTGGTAGTGATTACAGTTCATAGACCCTTAACTTTTTCTTTTAACCTCAGTTTCCCCCTTATGCCAATCAAACATTTATACATCACATGGCACTTCAGTGGCCTTATATGATAAATATAAGCTATGAGATAATCAGTGTGATTTTCTATGAGTTGATATGATCAATTTATAAAATATTTTCCTATTTAATAGCATAATAAAGCTGTCTGAGAAATGAAAAACAAGACATGGTTTTCTTCCATAATTTCAATTTTGACTGTTCAGTTTATATATAAATCTGCAGAATGCAGAAAAGGCTTCCCAGATGTGACCTGATGTACAGATTGATATTTTTAAAATGGTGATCAAAGTTTTACTGCCACCTTAATTGAGATACTATCTCTGGTTTTACCAGTATCCCAGGCTTTCTAATTGCTTCAAGGTGTGGTATAACATGTGTGAATTAATGTCCCAAGACAGTAACATAACTGCTGTTCTACAGGTGTCTCAGAGTGTAGGACATTTTCTATTTATATAGAACTTTGCATTTTGCAAACCACTTTCACAAACTAATTATTTTGATTCTCACAATAAGGAAGCAGGGGAGATGTTATTAGTTCATTCAGATCAAGTCAAATTAAGAAATGTGGCCAGATTTTTTCTATACAACCTATTAAAAATATCTATTTGCAGAATATGATTATGAATGCCCCCAGTAAAACTTGCAACAGTTAGTGAACTGTTTTTATCCTCTACAAGTGGGAACTGTTATCAAGAAAATAATTTCAATTGCTGCTAGTCCTGGAGGTGAGGAATTTATGTAATTTAAATTATTCTCCTAGGATAACCTAGTTCAGACCAGTCATCTTTCCACTATAGCACATGTTCAGTGACTTGGAGGAAGGAATAGTAAGCAAGGAACAAAATCTAACATTTTCATGAGATTTTGAATCATTCTTCAGATCATATATAATGAGGAATCTAATAAATCTGAATAGAAATTGTAGCAATATTAATTGATTAGGAAAACACTGTCTACTCCAAAGATGGAAAAACAAAAAATGAGATAAAACCTTCAAAGGAATGATTTATTTGGGAAAGAACCTTTTTTAAAATATTAAAGCCCCCTCTTCTACAATAAAAAATATGAAAACACAATATAAGATTAACAATAATAAAGTGAAGCGACACAATTACATTTGTGATTCTAACAACATCATTTTCAATTGTAATAAATTGGCAGTTAAGGAAATAGTAAGTTTTGGAGTTGGAATACTTGAAATATTGTAATTGTTAATATTTCAAGAATATTTCATGCCTAAGAGATTGGAATTTTTCTTACCCCAAAAGACTTGATTCTCAACTCTATAGGCTGGAAGGTGTGACTAGGTGACCTCTAGTGAGTTCCAGAATAGTAATTATCATTTTTGTATTTTTCAGTAACGTATTTAGAGGGCATGCTATATGTGTCTATCACATGTCTAGCATCCGGGCAGCCTTTAATGGACCATATGCTCATAAGGAAGGACCTGAATACCATTGGTCACTCTATGAAGGAAAAGTCCCTTACCCAAGACCTGGTTCTGTAAGTTCAGGCATTTAACAAATTATTCTTATTTTTTAAAGGCTCTTTTTGCAATACTGTGTTCACTGTTTCATACGTTTTACAAAAAGGCAGATTAACAATTAAGGAATTTTAAATCTAAAACTATGCTTGATTACTCACCTGGTAATGAAATATTCCTTACATCAAGTTGCATGCTTATTATTTAATGAAAATATTATAACATATAATGGGTACACGTTTGCAGCATTATAAAATATATATTATCATTGATATTTTGGGCTCTAGGTAGCTCCAACTAAAATTTTATTTTTAAGGGCATGGGTGAACTGAGAAACATTCAATAAAATGAGCATCATATTCATGCCAGCCTCTTCAAAAGAATTAGCACCTCATGCGACTTCCAAGCAAGAGAGTGTTCCAGCTTTTTATGTTCTAATATTTGAGTCAGCCTCCCAATGCCAGGTTTCATTACTTCTCACTTTAGCAAGTTTTAAAAAGGTTTTTCTCTGCCTCCTCAGAATACCTAGCACATTATTTTAACATCCTTGCTGGCCTCGTTAGGAGAAAAGTGCCAATCCAGAAATGTTGCCAACATATAAGAAGCTCCACTGTTTGCTTCTGAGCTGGTGCTATTAAGATTCTCTTTAGCCATTTCAAACTTCTGTACGTTTAATTGCACAAGAGTTGAAAAAGGGTTATCATCATCATCATCATTATTGTGTATCTTGTGTCCTGTGGGCACATGAAAAATGTGGAATCATTGTACGTGCTGTGGGGGCCATGGAGAACATTTAACTTGTCATTCAAATCAACGTCTGCACTTTTTTGAGCAGCTGGTGAAATCCCATCACTATGCTGATTCTACAATTATTTGCAAGTCAAGTAGAAATGTTTCTGCAAAACCCAAAGCGGAAACAAACCTTAACTCCATTAACAAGCGTCAGGCTTTACCATTTCTATCTCTTTCTCCCACTAGCTTAAAATTATTGCTTCCAGTAAGACATAAAGTATATTTTATTTCACTCTATTGATTGAAATTACAATTTTAATGGAGAAGCCCCACTCCTGTGGCTGTGCTGGAAATTCTTCTTGAAACCACATGGTCTTAAAGGAGATTTGGAGGAAGTGACTGGGTTATTCAACTGCTTCCAGGCTGGTCCAAAATGTTTCCAATTATGTATCATGGCAATATACTCAAGTGAAAATTTCATGTCAAATTAACAAATATGGAGTGTTTTTTTAAACAAACCATTAAAATGCTACCTTTGCAGAATCTGATTACAAACTACTGTATTTATACACTAAAGTGGAAAATTTTTATCAAGATAAATCATCACAGTTGCTGCTTGTTCTGTAGGAAAATATGCTAAATGAGGGAGCACTTATTAACATGCATGGATCAACACACTTCATTTGAGTGAAAGTTTAACACAACAAAGAGACTTTTTGTTTTGATATGAACAATAGATTATTTACCTTCAAATTGTGATTTACAAGTAAAAAAACGAATTTCAGAGACTATGGGAAATAACATGAATATTAGTGATGGTTACTAAATATTTCTAAAGATACTATTAGCTGAACATATTCAATGTTTCTAATTCTTCTTATAATTGATTATCAATTTGCTGTTTAGGATTTAAGGCAAAATGTTTATCTGATCCACTTGCATTTCCAGTGTGCCAGCAAAGTGAATGGAGGGAGGTATGAAACCACCAAAGACTATCCCGATGATGCCATCCGATTTGCAAGAAGCCATCCACTGATGTATCAGCCCATAAAACCTGCCCACAAAAAACCAATTCTGGTAAAAACAGATGGAAGATATAACCTAAAACAATTAGCAGTGGATCGAGTGGAAGCTGAGGATGGCCAATATGATGTCTTATTTATTGGGACAGGTAAAGAGGTTAGAAAGTACTAAGAGGCATTTAAATTGACTTTTAAAATCAATAACTTTAATAATCTTTTATAAAGCACCTATCAATAAATCTGATTACCCTTTGGCCCATTTGCACACAGCTAAGTAGAAATGGGAAAGATTGTTAGAGTCCTCTTGTGACTGCACCAAAGTTTATGCCTATTGTTGGGGAGTGGTTAGTACTATCACCACTTTCATTCTTAAAAACCTTCCAGTTTGGGCAATAAATTATGTGGTCACTCTAGTTTCAGGTGTGAGAAATGCTGAAGCAATAGAAATGAGGATTTCGGGCTGTTAGAGCACACAATTATAGATACATGGAAAATAATATATTTTAATTAATTAATTAATTATGAATGAATAAATAATTGATGTTGATGAACAAGGTCGGTTCCAAGTAGAACTTCTCATAGTGGAAAGAGGGTGCCATAACAGGGAAGTGTTTTTTCCCGGCAGTCCCCTAACCTTGTGGCAGCCTTTGGTTGTTCACTGAGGCCTCAAGCTTTTACAAACTACTTGGAACTGTAGCTTTACCTAAATTTATAATTACAGCAATGCCTATCAGGCCCCATCAGAATCAACCATTTTTAACAACAGGCAAATGTCAGTTTTTCAAGCTAGGTATTATAAATTCCATAAAGATTACTGGTTATTAAGAATAAAAATCAAAAAGATAAAGTTTAGATATGCTCTGAGATGCTAGTCAAGGCATTACCCAGAGGCAGGATCAATTTTCAATCTCATTTAGCAACCATCCACTTATTCTTTAGCTTATATGTGAGGTTAAGACAACTACAGTATGTGTTTATAAGTTTTATACAAATTATTAATCCCCTAGAAGATATTTTTCCCTTAACTTGGCTTTAACCCAATCACTAAGGAGAAAGGCTTACTACATATATCTACGGCATTTGCCACCCATTTGTTTGCTGTAAAATAAATAGGAAGAGGTTTGCAAATCTGTATATTGTTAATCAATAACTTGGAATTTCTGTAGTTGAATTTTGTCAGAATGACGTTATGATACAACAAATAATGTAGGTAAAACTTTACACTAAATATCCTGCCTTAACAAAACAAAGAATAATGAATATGTTAAAAGTGAAAATTTTAAATCAATTTATAATTTCACTCTGAAATCCATGAGCATTCTATCATACCTAACTGTAATCATAAATGTAAAATTCTGAGGAGACATTGGCTTATGCCCAAATCAGATACAAGATGTAATATGAATACCCGTGCTTAGGCTTCTCCAATAATACTTTTAAAAATTAAAGAGTTATATAAAGAAGCATCCATCTGCTTTCCAGAAATTGATCTCTGGTACAGGCTATATTTTATCGAACTATTTTGGGAGGTTAACATTAATGATGTTTTGTTCTGCAGTGTGGGTTGAAGATTACCACAGCATCAGATTTCTTTAACAAAATTAAAATTACATGACCTGAACTCACTTATGCTGACTTCCATCAGAGTAAAAAAAGGAAAAAAAAGAGCTACATAAGCAGAGTAATCTTTGATCAAATTAATAGTGGGAAAAGGGCTATTATTTTTAAATACCCTGAAAAGTAAAGTAGAGACAATCAGACATAACAGTCTATGAACTTTTTAGAAATTCTTTCTTGTCAGATTAACCAAAGCTGTTTGAGAGAAATCCAAAAATAACAGGTATATACATATTCTGTCATAAAAACCATGTTTAACTCAAAGATATCACCATAATGAACCACATTTTTCCAGCACAAAAGAACATATTTGATGAATGTGTGATGAGTACAATATTGGAAACTACCACAAATGATAGTTATTTCTCCCAAAAGTTACCAGATTCATGCTTTAATATAAAACAACGTAGTCCTTATTGCAAAATCACTAGTTGTAAATTAGTAAATTAAGTTTTATCTTTGCTTTTAGCATGGTATAATAATTGTGGGATGTTTATTATGTGTGCTTGGTTTACAAAATCAATAAATTTTGTTACTTTTAGTTAATGTACAAAACAGGTAATTGTTATTAATTTAATTTTAATTCCATTTTTAACTCAAAAACATAAGATTTGATCATTTTTTAACAAATTTCTCAAGTACCGTAAAAGTTTTGGATCAGCACTTTCAAACAATTGTTTAAATTATTATTCCCTATCAGTGCATCAAATTATTCTCATAGGTAAATTGAAGTCTTATCAAATTTTTCATTAGAAGGGACATAATAAACTTTTCTAAATGTTTTTCTGAATGTTTAGAAAATGTTTTCTAAAATGTGTCAATGCTTGGAAGGATCACTAAAATTAAAGGTATAGTTTTGTACCAAACACCTCGCTTACATAAGAAGTTTTTTGCATCATATGTTGCAGAAGAATCTAGAATAATTTGACATCTATCTTATATTTTGATAATTTGTTGAGGCATTTTTATTTTGGACCAAAATATTTGGAAAAAAAACAGATATCATTTGGTCTTTTTATTGGCCAGGCATATAAAATTATTTTTGCATATGAATTGAGAATATAAGAATATATAAGTAGCCACAGATTTAATTCACTTAAGTATTATGTGTGATTGTCACTGATTAAAACATTCCATACATCTAGATTTCAAATTCTTATTTAAATTCAGAGTCCTGCTTAATTTTTAATTATCTGAAAACCAGATCCTGACGTAACATCCACTTTTCTCTTCCTTTGCTTCCTTTCAGATAATGGAATTGTGCTAAAAGTAATAACAATTTACAATCAAGAAACAGAATCTATGGAAGAAGTAATTCTAGAAGAACTTCAGATATTCAAGGTATTTTTATTTTAAAATGTAGCTAAAATTTACGTATCATAGGCAATTTAAATGTGAGTTGTAAATTGGAAAAACATTATTTTTCTAACTGGTATGTTCTGAATCCAGAGAGAGAATTGAAGTGAGGAATTATTTAAAACTTTGATGCATTTATTTGATTATCACAGACTATTCAAATGAAGAGGCCAATATTTAGCTAAAATGAAAAGAATCTCAGTGTATGGAGTGTGACTATGATGAGATAATGCCTATGCCACATATGAAATCTGGAATTTTTATTTCAAGGTCACATATTGTACAAATGTACTGTCAATACAGGCATTTAAAAAAAACAGCAGTACATTTCCATATTGTGAACATGTGGCATGTTAAGCATACTGGTTTTTTATAATAGCATTTCAATTACATGAAGCATTTACTAAAAAAGAGAAAAATAGAAAATGATTTTGGAAGATTAGACATGAAAAATAATATTATATATTTTATTGTTTTTTCATGTGTAATATTTCATTGATAGATATAGATATAAATAATAATATGAGAACCATAGATCTCATATTAACAGCACCTGTTACAGTGACTTGTTCATATAAGCCCTTAAGAAACATTGTTGCCTGAACGATTGAATGAATGAATTCATGTGTGCATAAAGGGTTCTACGATTTAAATATTTTTAAAACATAACACTCACATAGAGGACCAAATAATTTCTCTTTTAAAAAGAACTCTTCAAAGGGTAATAATCCATAGAGTGGATTTTGCAGAATTGATCTGAGTTTGTCATAATCCTTAAGAGATGCTCAGGTCTTAAGCAACATCTCTGGGGTAACCTTTAGGCTCTCAAAGCAACTCTGCAGATTGTCCTTCATCTGGAACAATTGTAAGGCACAGAGATCCTCATCTTGTTCAAAGCATCCTGGGTTCATAGTGATTGACCACAATCACTCAGACAGAAGGTATTTTGTTTAGGCGAAGGTTAAATAAATTAAAGATCACATGGGGAAATGGATGTGGCTCAAGTGATTGGGCTGCCATCTACCATATAGAAGGTCCAGGGTTCGATTCCCAGGGCCTCCTGGTGAAAGGCAAGCTGGCCCGTGTGGCAAGCTGGCCCGTGTGGCAAGCTGGCCCAAGTGGAGAGCTGGCCCACGTGGAGTGCTGGTCCGTGCAGAGTGCTGGCCCACGCAGAGAGCTGGCACAACAAGATTACACAACAAAAGGAGACACAGAGAAGAGACAATAAGAGACTCAGCAGACCAGGCTGAGGTGGTGCAAGAGATTAAGCGCCTCTCTCCCACTCCAGAAAGTCCCAGGGCAGTTCCCGGTGCCTGGTGCTGCCTAAAGAGAAGATAAGCAGACACAGAAGAACTCAGAGAGCAGACAGCAAGAGCAAAAACACTGGGGCGGGGATTTATAAATAAATAAATAAATCTTTTTTTAAAAAGATCACATGGTTTAGTAGCAGTATTAACTCTTTATGGATGTAACAGTTTCACTTCTAATGATCCAATTACTTTATAATAAAGAACACTGAGTTTATTGTTTAATTTAAAGTCTTAAGCTTTCAAAGTACTAGTATTAGTCAAATGCAAATATAAAAACAAATAGGAAGCTGGTTATCCACTGCTTTTCTCATCTACATATCTGTTCATATCTGTTCCACTCCATTAGTAAAAATAAAAAGTAACTGTATTTTAATTTTATCTTATTTGCATATTGATTTATTTATATTAAAGCTACGGACTCTTTGGCACAGGACTACTCACTTTACACTAATATGATTTCAGGAGCTACAGTAAAATAGATGTCCCTGTATTTTCTTTCTCATAAGGGTAAACTTCTTTTTTTCAGGATCTGGTTCCCATTATTTCTTTGGAGATTTCTTCAAAGAGAGTAAGTTTGTGTGTGTGTATATGTGTGTGTTATGTGATTTAAGGTCAAGGATATAATAGAAGTAATAAATGTGCTGATGTGTGAGCAAATTCTAGATGTATTTTGACAAAAGTATATGGTAGTTTAACATTTAATAGATTTCTTCTTTTTATACTTTGGGAAAGGAAGATGAGTAGTTTTACTGAAAGATATTATTCCCTAGTTATTTATTGCTAATGCTTTTGAACAAAAGTGTTAACAATGATAGTCCAAAAGGATATGCAATAAAACACAAGTCTCCCTTCCACTTTACTGTAATCAGTTTCTGGTGTAAAGTTCTACAGTTGATACATATGTTGCTTCCAATTTATTTATAAATAACATTTTTTTTTTTTGGTTTAGACACATGGGAACATACTTTATAAATTGTTCTACAACTTGGCCTTTTCACGTAATGTATCTTGCAGTTCATTCCACATCATTATGTATATACAACTTCATCACTCCTTTATATGTTGCATATCAACATTTAAAAGATCATTTAAGTGTTTGATCTCCTCTTGGACATTTCTAAACATCTTTAAAGGAAGACATAGAGTTAGATGATGTAAGAGCCTTTCGGCTTAGGTAATGAGTAATAGAACAGACAGCTTCTTGAGTTCTTGTCAAGTTCAGTCTAGCAATTTTGATGCTCCTGAATTTAAGTCTATAAAGGTATTTTAAATATTGGAGAAATTAAGGTATCATTGTCCCATTATCTATTCTGAGCAACTACTGCAATTTAATTGAATATTCACTGAGGCGAATGTGGATAAATGTGAAAATCTACAAACGGACTAATGAAAGCTCTGTCCATTTCTCCTTTTTTGATCTCTATAGCAACAGCTGTATATTGGATCTGATTCTGCTGTGGCCCAAGTCCGACTCCATCAGTGTGACATGTATGGAAGTGCTTGTGCTGACTGCTGCCTGGCTCGAGACCCTTACTGTGCATGGGATGGCATATCCTGTTCCCGGTATTTCCCAACAGGTACACATACAAAAAGGTGAGACACAGTATTTGGTGGAATATTTCCATTCTTTAGGAAAAGCCTAACTCTTTTTTTTTTGGGGGCGGGGAGAGTACCAGGGATGGGGGTTGAACCTGGGACCTCATATGTGGAAGCCAACACATCGGCTCCCCTGAATTGTTTTTTTCATTTGTTTTGCTTTTTGTTTGTTTTTTTGTTTCCCGAACCTGGGACCTCCCATGTGGGAGGCGGGTGCTCAACTGCTTGAGCCATATCCACTCCACTAACTCATTTTTATTTCACCTTTTTTATTCCTGTATTTAGTCCATGAATATAACCAGGCTATTTTTAGATTCAAAAAATGCGAAATAGTCATATTTTGTTTGTAATATAATGCTTTTTCTTCATTCTCTTCAAATTACTGGTAAATCCTATTAGGAAATTAGCTAATTCTGGAAAAAAAAGTTTAATGTATTTTGCCTAATAAAAATTTGACTGAACTCTTTAACTTTTTTGTCAGTTAACCTGTAAATGATGTAAACATATTATAAATGTCCCTGAAGTAACATGTAAATATACCTAAATCTAATGCTTTATGTCAGATAAAAATGCAGAAGCTACTTGGCACTTTATGGTAAGCATAATCTTATTATCTTATGCATAATGGGAATACCCATTCAATTCTTTCAAACGGTACAGGAAAAAATAATCAAGAAAAAAAGATATTTAGTTCTAAAAGTTATAGATAAAGGAGCTAAGGAACAAGTATGTATGATATTGTCCTTTTTGGGATTGCTAATTTAATGAATTTTCTTTCTGATTCACCCATCTCAAATCAACAATATGATGTCCTTAATTTTTTTTTCCTGCAAAGTGAAGGGAACATACCAACTTTTACTATTCTCAGTTCTTTAAATTACCAGTTAGATGTTCAGAAATAGGTTGTGAGTTCTTTTTTACCTTCTCTCTTTCTGATTTGTTCTAAATTCCAGTGATTCTAGAAGGCTAATCATCACAAACTGTCATTGATAAATTCATTCAGATTGATTCTATAATTTATCAGTCCGGACAGGAAAAAAAATGGGTAAAATATTACAAAAAAAACACTTTAGACAGCAGCTATATACTACTCACAAATGATTCAGATAAAAACAAAACAATTCTAAATGGAACTTTTAAGAAATGTTTGTGTTTTGTTTTTTTTTTAATTGGAAGAAGTAACATATTCAGTTGGTATTCAGGGGATTTGATTTTGGATTCTTTCAGCAGCAGGTATTAATATGATGGAATATCATCCTGAGAGAGAAAACAGTTCTTTCAATATCACATGACTCAATTATGTCACTCTCTATGATGAAACTGAATAAAATAGTATTGAGTTTTCCATAGAACAGGAGTGTAGTTATAGTGTGGAGCGTGTATATGTAGTCAACCACCGCTTCATGTAGTAGGTGTTTTTGTCGTCCATTGGCCAGTCAGCAAAATAAAGATATTTAAAGTTGTGATCAGGATTACACATATACATATGTGTGTGCATGCACACGCATGTGCAGGCATAGAAAAAATATGGTCTACACATGCACATAAAATATCAGCAAAAGAATTTATTTAGTTTTAATTACAAAACTCTTAACAACAAGCTTTACATTGAATTACAATTTATATAAAGTTCAAGCTTTAAAAACTTGAAACTTACTTTCATATAAGTTTCATTAATTATTGTGTGCAGAGCTGGGAGCTGAACATGCAACTGGGCTTTTATTTTTTCACCCAGGTTTGGAACAACTTTTCCCCTTCTGAAACTTTGGCTGTAAGACTTGAAATAAGCTTAGATAAATGTAAAACGTGGAAATGGCAAGCCACCACACGTGAGGGATTCGACGACTTAAAAGGAAAATAAATAAATAAAGTCTAAAATACACCCTGCATTTGCCCCATGTCCTCTCTACCAGCTGTTCTTCATTTATTTCTATTTGAAAGTGAATATTTTAACTCCTAGGCAAATACATGACCTGTATAATTAATGAAATGTGTGATTTAATTCAACACAAATGAAAGTCACTTAAAGACCTCCAAACTCCACTATCTCCCATTCAGCAAGGTAATTGCCACTTGTTAGAGAAGGTAAATCCCAGAATGCTTTGAATAGGAAGGAGATCATGAGGGGCAGAATGCATTTGAAGAATAAGGGTATTTCTCCACTCAAGCTTTATGAAATTGTGCAAATTTTAGGGAAACATATAAGGAAATATTTTCATTCCTTATAGAATAATCAATTATATTCTTAATAAGAAGACTAAAAGCAATATAGAACAAAAGCATAGAACTGTACATAATTCCCTATTGATAAAAGCAGTTCTTATTCATTTCATTTTTTTAAAGGATTTATTTTATTTATTTATTTCTCCCCACCCATTCATTCTTTGCACTTGCTGTGCCTGTTCGTTTAGTTCTCAGCTAGGTATGTTAGGAAGCACTGGGAACCGAACCTGGGACCTCTGAAGTGGAAGGGGTGCCACCTCTGCTCCCTGCTTTGTTGTGCCTCTCTCTCATTATGTTTTCCTCGTGTCTCTTGTTGCATCATCTTGTTGCATCGGCTCACTGCCCATGCTCGTCGTGCCAGCTTGCTATCTTCTATAAGAGGCACTGGAAACCGAACCCGGGACCTCCCATGTGGTAGGCAGGAGTGCAATCACCTGAACCACATCTGCTACCCTTAATTTCATTTTTTGATGTTTCACTTTGAGTTACTTTTCTTTAATCCTTTTTCAGAATCTAATTTATCCCACTTTAGTGTAGTTGTTATTTGTATAGGTTCATATCTCTAATTGAACCTCATTTTAAAAGATAATTTTAAAAAAACTAATCCAAAACTTTTAATTTGACTTGATCTGAATTAACATTCCAATTAGTATTTAACAGAAACATATAATAAGTAGTTAGTGAAGTGATGCTTTGAAAGGACATGTCTGAACTAAATAATATACCAAGTGTTTTAAACAATTGAGCAAACTAATTGATTTTATACAAATACTTGTTGATACCTAAAAATGATTCTTGAAGAACACAGCCATATTATTATTTGGAAATATTGTTTAATGATTTATTCACCCATTAAGCCTGTTACTTTATTATATGAAAGGAGCTTGAGGAAATAATCACAGCCCTATCTATAGGAAAATTCAACCTAATGTAGATAATGAGACTGCAAATAATGATAGTAGTAGCTCACTTTTGAGCACTTACTATATTAAGGTACTTTATTGTGTGCAGTATACACAATACATTATTTCATCCTCAAAATGATTCACTCTTTGAGCTCAGTCTTGAAGGATGAGGTAGAAAGTGATTCCAGGTAAAGGGAATTAATTGCCTGTGCAATTAATGTTCAGGAAAACTGCAACTCCATGGGTTAGGAGTAGAGTAGTAGGACCTGAAGGTGGAGAGGTAATTTTTCCTAAAATAACAAAATTATTTTATCCTTATAAGCAGCAATAGTAATGTTTATAAGCCTTGCAGCAGGTTTTGTATTAGGCATTCAGTAGTGATGATGAATTTTGACTGAGCATTTTCCGTAGCTAAATACTTCTTGGTACATGGTGCATCTTGTAAAAGTGTACAAGCACAAGCTTGGAGATAAATTTAAAAGGAGTAGACAAAGAGTTATTTAAAGAAAGTTAATTGAGTGGGTGAGAACGTAGACAGGAAGGAGTGAAATACCGGAGTCAGGAGCTGTGCTCATAAATGAATTAGTTCAGTTCAGTGACATGTAATGGAGATCTTTCAGTGGTGTCGGATTCTTTTGAACCATCACCCACCCCTGGAGGAGAACTTTTTGACTTAAGTTCCAGCACATGAAGGGAAAATACTTTGCTTTTATAGCAGATCAATTTTGCTTTAGACCTGTCTAGAAGCAGAGATTGAAAACTGGTCATTAAAATAAATACATTTCTATTCACAGAGTGAAAATCAGTCAACAGGGGAAAAACCATTAATTCACAATCAAAACCATTTGTTTAAAATGGTCTTCCAAAATACATTATCATTTATAGAGCTAGGTTTTTTCTTCCCCTTGTGCTTGTATTTTGTCTCTCTCTAGTGTTCTCTGAAAAACTTTCTAAGAGGCAAGAGATATAAGAAAAATGTGCGACTTTGAAGATGAAAGGAAACTTTGTTCATGGCTTTCTCCAACTCCTGATCTCAATACTTGTTTTTTTTATTTTTATTTTTTTAATGCTGAAATGAAGTATGACTATTTATGGATAGTGTAAAATGAACTGAGGATGTGGTATCTTTCTTTTAAAAGGCTTGCTTCTAAAGATTTGTAAACAGTATTTTTGTATGATTTGTTTACTATTCAAATTGCTTATCCCTGCAGTTGATAGATCTACAACCATCTGATTATAATTAACTGTATTTTCACATCGCTTGTCTAGTAAACTTTATACAACAGCATCCCTGCAAAGTGGAAACTATTTACCATTTCATTGATTTCACTCCTGCTCCATTATTCATTATTGCTCAGCAGAATTTATATTTACGGTACTAAAACAATTACTAGTAAGAAATTAACAGCAGTTTAATTCTCAGCTAGGTATGTTAGCAGTTGTCCAATAGTTTGTACATTCTAGTAAAATAATAAAAAAGCATAAAACTTTCTACTTTTCCTTGCTACTTTTTCCCCACAAATTCTAATTTTCAATTTATTGTGATTCACGTGACAGTTTTAATTTTAACTTTGTATAACCCCAGATCTTTAGTAAGGTTTCTTATTCGTCAGTCTCTGTAATTTAAAAAAAAATTCATTTGCACATAGGTCATAATAATAAAATTTTGACTGTAAGAGTCCATCTGCCCTACCTTTCATAAAAGGTACTTTATACCTTTAAGTATTAAGGAAATACTTAAATAATTGTTTACTGAAATAAGATGTGAACTTATATGTGAGAAAATACTCCCTCTCTTGAGATAACATTCTATTATCATTATTTGGAGGCAGCAACGAGACCCTTGGTCAATAAAGTAGAAACTGGAGTAGATTCTAAGTGTTATTTAGCCAACTTTATTTTACAAAGGAGGACAACAAGAACCAGGAAAAGGAAGATATTTGCATAAGACCATACTACCCATGAATGGTGGCACTGGGATTTCAATCTGGAATCCTTACCATTTCCCTGAAGAGTAAAGCTTGTCCTTTAGTTTGTAATTATTAACAATTGCTCTCTTTTGGTTTTTCCTCAACCTTGAAGAAATTCCATGATTTAGAGAAGCAAGTGATATTTTCTGCTTTTATTTAATACTTCTGCTTTTACCTCTAATTTGAATTAAGTCTGCTGAAGGTCTTGATTTAAGAATTCCAGGATTCACATCAGTAATTTACATTGTTGTTGAAGTCCTCAGAAAGTTGCTTACACATTTAAATGGATATAGAATATTGTATTTTTCAATTACATATTTTTAAAAATTCTGTAAAATATGCACATATACCTGGAAGTGATTCTAATTCTTATAGATAGGTGGGTTGTAGAAAAAAACTAATGTTTCAAGAAACTAATATTTCTTCACACTCTATGTGAGACATCCTGTTAACCATTTATAATACACTGTTCATTGAAAAGAGGCATATTATTTCCAAATATTATAACTGAAAAAAGTAATATGAGTGTATATTATCAGTTTATCTTTGTTCATTAGCAACTATATTTATGCTACGTGATCATGAAGACTGTAGAAAAATATTTAAATTAAAATACCTTTACACAATTATGACAATTTTTATTCAAATAAGCATTCTGCCTGAAATCCCACTGTCTTTATCTGCATCATCTTTTACTACTATTTCAAACCAGAAGACCTTCTTTTTGAACAAAGTGTTTAATAACATGGGAAGGGAAACTTTTTAAATTATTGTTTGGAGACCCAAAGTTCAAACTTACATTAACGTTTAATCAACAGTTATATGTACAATTTAACCGTTGAAGAAGATTTGATAGAAAACTATGAAACTTGGATTTTCTCCTTATTTGGTATGACTGATCAATTTTTTCAAGTAGCAAAATACTGCTCGAATAATGTGGTTGGCTATATTTAAAATCTGGAAAATTGAAATCTGAACATCTCTTAAATGCATTTACTTTCTTTCAGGCGATTCCGCAGACAAGATGTTCGGCATGGAAATGCAGCTCAGCAATGCTTTGGACAGCAGTTTGTTGGTAATCCCAAAAAAATCAATTGCTATGGGTTACTTAGAGTGTACATTGCAGATAAACTGCAAACTTCTTAAAAAGAGAGTTGTGATTGATATGTGCTAGAACAATATTACTGAAATGATTCTGTATTTCTTCCATATAATTAAAATATGAATTTGACATAAAAATGTTACCTAACTAGGAAAATGAGTTTTATATATCTCCCTCAAGCTGTAATATTAGACCTCAAAGCAGGTGACTCCTAAAATAAGAATGCTGTGTACTTTAAGTGGCCAATGTCACAGTGATTTGCAGGTGCTGCCTCTCCATACCATACCTGGGAATTTTTTCACTTCCAGAGATCCACTCAAGAGTGATGCAACTTGTATCAAGTCAGCTACTAAGCTTTGACATAGAATAAAGTGAAAAACTTTTATTCTTTTACTGGTGTAGGGTAAGCCTAGAGCCGGGGTTGATGGTGCAGATGTAAGTACAGGTGGAAGAGGGTCTTATAGATAAAGACCTTATAAGAGGGTCTTATAGATAAAGAATGAGGGGAAATTTCATCTATGGGAAAATGTTAGGAAGTCGAACAAGACAGAAAGACACCATTCTGAATCATCAAAGTACTATGGCCACTGGTGCACAGGCTGTGTGTATTGTTACAGGGTTCACCAGAGAGTAACAAAAGAAAGGGCAGCATGAAGGGGAGACTGGTGGTGGATAGGCACAGATCCAGAGGTTGCAGTCCAGCATCACTTTGCTAAACAGATTCTAGGCTGACTTAGGAATGTGTGCAGGACTGAAGCCTCTGGGGAATACTGGCAAGATCTTATCCTCTAGGAAACTTAGGGATAAGTTTTGAAAATGGAGACTCAGGCATAGAGAAAAAACTCTAGGATCTAGTTATTGAATTGGATCTTGGTAAAGCAACAAAAACTAAATTCACTTGCTTTCCTCCCCCACTGCAGCTAAGTGTACTGGCTTGTATACAAATCTGGGTTCAAGTCCAGTGAGAGCATGTCTGGTCCAAAACATATATATAAGTTACAAGCAAGAAGTTCTAGTTCACCAAGTCCTTAGTTCAGTTTCACACTCTCTTCTTACTGTAGGAGCCCAGTATCTGCGTAAGTGCAATCCCTTGTCAAGATGTCGCTCACCCTTGTGTTCACATCAGCCATTTCACCTAGATTTCTGATTTCTGCTTTTGTTTGTAACCATGAATTTGATCCTTTGCCTTGCCTGAACTTTTGGTGCTCACCGTCTCTTCCCTGCTTTATCAACAGATGTAGGCATTGATTTCCCATGATTTTAACATTGATGCACCACCTTACTGTCCCTGACTGTCCCATCCTTAGGTAACCAGACTTCCAGGTCCCTTCCTCTGCCATAGCCTCCTGTGTTTGTTTGTTTTTTTAAGGTGCTTTAGATTACATAAATGTTACATAAAAAATATAGAGGATTCCCATATGCCCCACCCCGTTCCCCTCCCACACTTTCCCACATTAACATCTTTTATTAGTGCAGTACATTTATTACAATTGATGAACACATACTGAAGCTTTGCTACTAACCATGAACTATAGTTTACATTATAGTTTACACTCTGCCCTGCACAATTTTATAGTTATGACAAAATGTATAATGGCCTGCATCTGTCATTGCAATGTCATGCAGGACAATTTCAATGTCCCCAAAATGTCTCATGTTACACCTCTTCTTCCCTTTCCTTCCCCTCAGAACCTCTGGTGGCCACTGCCCTTATATCAATAATAAAAGTTTTTCCATTGCAGAATAATAAGTCTATAGTAGAATAATAATAAGTCTACTTTAGTCCATTGTTCATTCCCAATCCTAAGGATTTTGGGATGGTGAGGCCCACTCTGTTTCTAATTGAGCTGGGGCTTAGATCCCGTGGGACAGGTGGGTGAAACTATCTTGCTTGCAGTTGCAGACACTCTCTGTTCTTTGGGATGGGCATCGCCATCATCATCTTCTTGTTAGTTGTCCTGGGTGAGTCCAATAACCTGGAGAGTAGCTGTTGCAACTCTGCTGAAATTCAGGGCTACTTCAACGCCATCGTCCTGGAAGTCCTCTCTCCCATGCCTTTTTAATACCCAGCTTTTTTGCATTAAGAGTATGCCATTCCCTTGAACTCTTAATGACTTTATCTAGAAATTAACATAACTGTTCCTTAATTACTAAGCATTACCCACTTTGCTGCAAAGGTCTGAGTAATCTTTTAAAAAATTAATTACCAGTTAAAGTCAAAATCTCAAGACTGATGTTAACATTTGTTTTGTAGAAGAAACTTTTGATAAGACTGAAGAGCGACTGGCCTATAGCATAGAGAACAACAGTACTTTGCTGGAATGTACCCCACGATCTTTACAAGCAAAAGTCATCTGGTTTGTACAGAAAGGACATGAAACAAGAAGAGAAGAGGTAATTCATAGTTATTCATGCCATGGTGTATTGCATTTAGTGTGTGATTAAATGACAATAATTTATTTGAATGATTAAAAATGAAACACATTTCATTTTAAATTGGATTTTATTAGTTATGTACATTTTTATATAGCTATGACATGTGTACATATGTATGCTTATATTTTATATGCAAATATAAATTTAATGCATATATAAATGAATGCTTTTTATTTACATATAAAAATCAACCATTTGAATCCTGGAAATTTGATTTTTATTTTTATTCAGGAGGTACCTATAGCTTCATGATTTTAGTGTCATGTTGTCAAAATGATAGTTTTACAATGTGCCACCCAAGGCAATGTTTCAATGAAATAGCAAACTTAAGCAACACGAACACATTTGTTTTGGATGTATGGATAATAGAATTAAAACAACAACAGAAACAGCAACATTTAACTGGTTGTATGATGAATCATATATGAGGCATAGACACTGGGTTTCTTGTCCATTGGGAGCAAAGGAAAGGCATCAGCTCTTTTGGCCTTTAAGAAAGTTTAATGATGGAGAGCATATGCTGTAATCATCTAAATGATGGGAGAGGAACAACTTGGGCTGCTTTACAGAGGTGGAAGGATAGGCAGCATTTAAGGCACACATATGGAATAGTCTGGAGGCAGTTACTGGGTAAAAGAATGTGATAAGTCCATGGAGCTGATTGTACTCAGGGAGAGGTCAAGGAAGTGAAGGAGTTAGGGAAGGCAGATAAAACATCATTAATGGTGATGTGGGCTTTGAACCCAATTTTCACAAAAGTGGAATTGTAAAAATAGCAAGAGGAAGAAAATCCAGTTTTATTAGAGGGTGATAGATCTTGGTAAAAGTGGAGACAGGGTCCTAGATAAAGAGAAGACTTGCAAGTTAAATAAGGAAAAGAAATTCTAGAGCCCTGCCTTATGCCACAGGGGAGAGCTAAGCAGTGCATATCAGACAGAGAGAGAGAATCCATGCAATTCTTTACCTCCTTTTGACATTGGAGACCAAACATTTCTCATTGGAAATTAAAATTACTGACTCCAAACACTGAACACTGACTTTTCATGCCTTTTTTCTAGTCTACTGTAAAACTAAAAATCCAACTTGTTCTTTTTAATCTCATATAGTACAGTACACAAATGATTAAATTAGTAAATCTCAGGTTCCTGGCATGACTATTAGAAATAGTAGAGAGATACTATCAGGAAAGGAAAATCCTCCTAGATTTTCATGGCATCATAAGAGTAAACATGTGTCCAAAAATGGTGTAGCATATTGCACTGAAATAAATTGTTGATTTAGTGCTAAAGAAGTTTCCATTTCATAAATCTGAGGTGAAAAGGCTTTTTAAATTTCATCATAGCTCACTTGGCAGGGGAGGACCTGGGATTATTCCATAGTTTCTCCAGTTGAATGGCTTTAGAAGACAGAGAAGTAATTCTTTCATCAGTGGTTTTCTTCACTCAGTAGGTTCTGTTTCTAATTTGGAACTCACCATATTCTGTCTCATTTGGAAATCTTTACCAAATCATTTTGACATGCTGCATCCATCAATGTTCAGTTATAAGCTTCTTTCTTATTTTTTTGATATAATCTGTTTCTCCTTTCCCATAATTTTTAGTCTGTATTTTAACTAGGCTCAAATTTCCCTGAGTGATATATTTACTGAGATTTGAAATTTTGAATTTATTCACTGCAGTAAAGGGCATGTCATAATCAGAAAATACCTGGGTTCCCTAGAGATAGCAATATATATATATATATAATACATATTAGAGATTTCAATGTATATATTGATTTCTTCACAATCTAAAACAAAACAAAAGAGAGACAAAATAGCTGATCTCATCAACGTCTGGATGTATATACTGTACATACAAAGTGGAGAGGCTTCCCGTGTGAGTTTTGAATTTTATTTAAAGACCATTTTTACATTTATTGTTGTTACTATGAAATATGTAATACAATCATTTTATTATCAAATCTTGACCATTGGAAAGGATACTTAAGTTCATCTAGTCCATTTTATACCTCCTATGGGAATGCATTTTAGAGTGCCCCTGGGAAAGGCCAGTGGGCTTCTCATGGACACTTCCAAGCCATGAGAACTCACTAATTTGCAGTTAGATCATGTCCTTTTGGAAAAGTTCTGGTCATCATATATGTGTTTTCCTTTCACTGAACTGAAATTTTTAACCCTGGAATTTCTGCCTGCAAATCCAAACAGCTCTGTGGAGTTACCCAGAAACTACATAATTCACGTGCATAACGATTTCACTTGCTCTAAACTCTAGATAACCGAGTTTCTAGAAAGCATCTAAAAACTTGGCTATCTAGAGTTCTAAACTCTGTATTACTGCAGTTCTCTCTAATGTACACATTGGAACCTCCTGCTTCCTTAAATATATCATATGAAACACAATCTCTACATATTTAATTTAGTTCCACAAATGCTTATTGAAAGGCTCCTTTACTAGATACATCATAAAGGAACATTTTCCTTTGGATTGATGGCCTTTCAATAATTATGATGTGCCTCAGTTATTGTGTTAGCCTGAGGGGGAAAAGTGACTTAATAGAAGAGACTTGATAGAAGTAGCTATTCTTTAACATATACCTGCTACATACTAGGAACTATGATAGGTTCTTTACCATATTATCTCTAGATCTCACAATTGCATATTAGATATAGTTATCCTTAAATGCAGAAACTGAAGCACAGAGAGTTACAGCTCATACACAGGGTGAGTGACAGACTCAAGATTTGACTTCAGGTATTCCTGACTCTGAAGCTGTGCTGCCTCACATCCGTTCATTATCTAAGTAGCAAGGACTTTCTGTATGCTTTTTATAGATTATACTATCTTACTATAAAAAATGGCTTATAGGTGAGGTCCTTGAGATATGGAATGTTAAGAGCATGCCTGATTATATACAGCTAAAGCTAGTAAAGTAGAATTCAAATCCAGGTCTTTGTGCTCTTTCTACTAAACCACACCACCTTCTGAAATTAGAATTCTAAATATAGTTGCTCTGGGACATGGAACAAATGGAAAACGGTCCACAGCTGAGGTTCTGGAATTTGATTTCCAGAAGATGCTCCTGATGTAAGATTGATCCTTATAAATTCTCGTTTCTTGTCAGATTTTAGTGAAATGCTGCTGCAGTTTTTGTGGCTGGCACACTACTCCTCGTGGTTGATGTCTGCCAATAATTTGAATAGTTCTCACTCTAAGCTCTGATACCATGAATCGTTGGTATGTTAAGTATGCAGTGTATACTTCAGTGTATTCCCAAACTGCCTTTTAAAGTTTCTACCCTATGCCTAGCCATAGGCAAGGGCTTCTGTAGTCACACTCAGTCTGCTCTGTTGTGAGAGTATGTTGATAAAAACCTTAGAGTGTTCTACCTCATTTGCTTCAGATTTTTAAAATAAAATAATGTTTAATTCATTCATTTGGAATACATTTATTGAACACACTATGAACACTGTGTACCAAGCAGTGTTCTAGGAGCTAGTGATATAGCAGTGAACAAAGAACAATTATTTGTTCTGCTTTTATAAAACTTATATTCTGGAGAACAGAGAAAGGTAATAATAATAATATTTAACATGTTAGGTAATGATAAAGAGAAAACTACATACAGGACTAAGAAAGGAATTACTTGCAGGGAGAAGTTACAATTTTAAAAGGGGCACTCTTAGAAAGTCTCACTAAAAAGTTAACCAAGAAATAACATTTGCAAAAAGAACTGAAAGAGATGAGGAAATAAGATGTGACCATCTGGGAGAAGGACTTCTTGTGCAGAGGTAACTGCAGGTGAAAAGGCCCTGAAGTAAGAGTGTGTCTCACATATTCAAAGTATAGCTGGGAGGAGAACAGTGTTGAGGTAAAAATCTTTGTTCAAAGACTCATTAGCTCTTTTTTTTTTTTTCAGGAGGTACTGAGGATTGAACCCAGGACCTCATACATGGGAAGCAGGTGCTCAACCCCTGAGCTACATCTGCTCCCCAATGAGAATTGTTGTGGTTTTTTTTTTATTTGTTTATTTGCCTATAGGACGTACTGGGGATCAAACACGGGACCTCGTACATAGGAAACAGACCTAACTACTTTAAGCTACCTCTGCTCCTCCACATTAACTCTTTTTTTCTTTTTCTTTTTCTTTTTGTATTTTTGTTTTTTGTTTTTTTTCCTTTTTTCTTTATCCCACATTAACTCTTGACGTGCCCTATACCTTCAAGCTAAAGTGATATGTGAGTGACTGCCTCATAACATAATAATAATGTGCTTTGCATATATTTTCCAGTTGAAAAATGTGATTTTATTGTCTATGACTGTTTTCACTCTTCAACCACAAAACTAAGTATTTCTGATAGAGTTCTTCTCACCTACAAAGCCCAAAATATTAACTCTTTACAAGAAAAGTTTGTTGATCCTTGATTTAAAGACTCGAATGAAAATGCATATACAAGTAAAGCTTTATTAAATGAGTATTAGTTGAAGAATTTTTCAGTATTTTGAAATATTTTGTGCAGAGCACTAAAATTTCATCACAATAAATTTTCAATCCAACCAAGCAGTTTGAGTAGTTTCTTAAAGTTTGTAGTTTTGGCAAAACCAAAGTATATATCCCAAAGACACTTAATACAAGTTTGCGTTCTAGGAATAAGTTGAATGGACTTTCATCATTCCCATGGGGGTATGGAAGAAATTTGGGGGCAGTCTCAAGGTACATAAAACGTTCTCCATGCCTATGCCTGGGTGGTATATGACAGGTGTACAAGCCACTGGTCCACGAGACCAGCATCAAAATTTAAAGATCCCTTTGTTAAACATGGTGAAATTATTTTCCCTTTGATCCTCATTATCCTTTCCACTGTGGATGCCCTTTTAAAGTGATGATTTGTGTTTGTGTACCTTAAAGCATGAAGTATAAATAGCTAATCACATGCATTTTATAGACTGCTTAGATAATGCACAAATGTGCATGTTTATTATAGGAAATCTGAGAAAGAATGCAAGTTGACATCAAAACTCTAAAATTTCAGTTACACTTTACTCTCTCAATTCTTTTTTTCCCTATGCCAAAAGTTGTCACTTCTCAACTCTGCCTTCAGATGACCTACTGAGTAGGAGAAATTAACCAGCTCGTTTAAATACTGGTGAGAAATCTAAGAAGCTGAGGCATAGTTGGCTTATCAATCAGCAGTTCCTTCCACATGCGTTAGAGCTGATTGCATCTGTGTTGAATTTGTACAGTCTAAATTAAAGCATGATTTTATTTAGGATTCCATGCATTATGAAGGAAACAGCTTCTCTTGTAGAAACAAAACAAAGAAAAATGGAATAAACAAATTAAACCTTGTAATATTGCAGTTATATTATCTCATCAAAACTAGGAGAATTATGAAGTAAAATCCCAGTCTTATTCTGGTCTATTGTTTGTTAGATGACTCATATTTTCCTGACCTTCACCAATGCTAATCCATGACAGGAAGTCTAAGGGGTCAATGCTGGCAATAAGTTTACAGTTTTGTCTTTATATCCATGTACTGAGAGCATTGGGCTTTGTTCCACATGAATATTATTTCTTTGTCTTGTTTTCATAACATGAAGTGCATAAACTCTTTGCCTCATTTGAAACATCTGTTTAGTACTTTTGACATTTCTATTCAGTCTATTAAAAAGAAAAGTGTTCTTTTCTAAACAACTAGTATTTGTAACAGAGTTTTCATTTTGTAGCCTTGACAAGCATATTTTTTAATGTTATATATTCCAAATATTTTTTAGTTCTGGAGTACTTAGCAGTTAGCTTGTTAATTTCATTGTTATTCCTTTGCAATGGAAAAGTCATATTCCTCATTTATTAATGGAAAATATAAAGCAATTTTGTGGTCGTAAGAATAAAAATAGATCTATATATTGAGATAGATCTTCTGTTAATTTTCCAAGAGAATACTGAGTGTCTTTTAAAATTAAATATATCTTCTTAGATCTTGAAGAGCTCAGGAATCAGATATGGAACTATGTTCTTATCCCACTAAGATGACTCTGACTTTGGGCACTTGATTAGATGAGGCAACATCAGTAATGCAAAGCCCAGTTTCATGTACACAGATGAGCAGCTCAAGAATGCTTTCCATTCTATCTTGTTCTTGTGTAAATTATAGTCCACATGATCTTCTAGATAATAAAAATATACATCTGCAGGAAGATTTACTAGTGAAGAAGTGTATATCTGGAGCACATTGTTTAGGCCCACTCTGAATAGATGATACTGAATTGTACTTGGGCATCGTGACCTTGCCCTAAACTGAGGATGTTGCCTTAAGGAAATATACTCAATATTGTACTATTATTAGGACATTTCCCACTCATTTTATCAGAATGCATGAGCGATGTTTCTCAGACCCCAATGTCAGAAAGACATGTACTTCTCATAAGCAATCAGTATTTTTTATAAATTTTATTTTAGAGACAGTTTGAATCTTAGAAATTACCACATTTTCCACATTGCCTTGGTCAGTAGGAAATTTGTCTTGAATTTGTTCTCTGTCATACAGTGCCTTTTGGTGTGCATTTGTTTAAACCTTATCTTTACGTTCATCCATTGTCCTCTTATTTTACCTTCAACTTAATTTCTTATCTATTGGTATTTTCAATAAATATTACTCTGCTTAACCTGTTGTTTGTTTAGTTTTGAGCAGTATTTCTAAGATTATAGGAGCATAGTATACTAGAGCTTGAGCATAAAACAAGCATAGTTTATTGGCTACTCATTAGAAACAACTGGAGATTTTGTTTTGCTTATTTGATTTTGGGTTTTGGTTTTTACTTCAGTTGCATAATTTAGTTAAGCATTCTACTTTGTTCATAGAATGATGTCATGATGCCGCCACACAAAGCTCCTCTCGTCTGGCTTTTTTTTCTGAATCATCTATCTTCACTTTCATCCTTGCTTCCCCATATGCATCGATTCTAATGGTTGGAATATATCCAATAATATGTTTCTGTCTTTAAGCAAATACACAACATTTTGAGTATGCATTAGCTACAAAAATAAATGTATTATGTTATAGATCTGATTCTGTTTTTCACTTTTGAAACTCAGCACCACGTTATTAAGGCATATTCATTTGCTGTGTGTCTCTATTTCATTGCTTCTGACTGCTGCTTAGCATCCCATAGCATGTGTCCACTGCACTTAGTTTAGCCTTTCCTCTAACAGTGGACACCCATAGTGCCATTAACTCCTGCTATCACATCTTTAATGATAATCTCTGCAAATAATCTCTTAAAAAGATTTGAGTGAAAATTTCTGGAGTATCTGTCAACATCCTTCATTTTTTTATTGTCTCCTTTCTCTCCAGAATTTCTATACCATCTATACTCCCAAAACAGTTCATGTGAGTTCCAATTTCCTCATGTCTTCACCAATATTTGGTACTTTCCAATTTTCTAGGATTTGTCTTTCTTCCAGATGTAAAGTTGTGTTTTGTTTAAATTTGTTTCTGAGCTTACTATGAGGTTGAACATTAACCATGTAGGTTTCTCCTTCTTTGAATTGCATATTTATGTAGTTTTCCCATTTTTTTCTCTTTTCATTAATTTTTTGTGACTTGCAAGAGTTTTCTGCACCATCTAGATATTAACACCTCTTAAATTTACTTGTTCCATATTTCTTCTTTGATATAGTTTGTGAATTTGCATATGACAAAATTTTCACATTATAGTTTTAAGTTCATATTTATCATATCTTTCTTCCCAACATCTTCTTCTATTAGAATAAGTTTTCTTTTCCACATTTGGAATGTAATCATCTGAAGTAGAGATGCAACTTTATTTGTGATAGGTTTCCCAAAGTAGCTATTAAGCAATTCACCCTGTCCTTACTTGGTAATCATCTCTATCACATATCAGGTTCCCAGTGGAAAGTGTTTTCAATAAAAGAAAATTTCTGTTTTTATGCTTTCATATTAGAAATATTTTCTGTAAGTCAACCAAATTTAGTTTTTGTATTGAAGGCTGGCCAGATAACCAAACAAATAAATATAGAAATTTGCTGGTCTTTATTTCTCGACTAACAAAATGGATTTCATTATTAAATATATTTTGAATTATACCATTTCAAGGCCTATGCTAGACTCTTCCCTGTGAAAAGTGTGGAACCATGTGGTTGTTACACATAGAAATCACTGCTCCTTCCTGACCAGCTACCAGATGTTCAGGGTTCTTTGTTCAATTACTTTTTTTGATGTTATGAAACATACTGAATCAATCTTTATAGCTAAGAATATTAAAAACATTTTCAGTAAGAAATTTTGTATTATTGAGATTGCCTATAAGGCTATTTGATAGAAATAATGTATTATGTAACATCTTCTTGACCAAGGAAATCTGGTCTGCAGACATAGAAAAAGCACAGCTGCATGAAAACAATTCTGTAATCAAGATTTGAGGTTGGAGGTATCCATGCTAACTAGAGTGGATAGACTAAATCGTGGAAGGACTTCAAATACAAATTTCCAAGTTATTTTTTATTTTTAGATGTTCATAGGCCATGTAACAAGAAGGCTTAACCTACCATAATGTATGGCCCTCCAGACTGAGAATTAAAATAGCCTTCATTCCTGACTGTGTAATGTGGATTTACTATAATTAGGAAGGGAGACCAAAGTTCTGAGATAGGCACTATCTCTAACATATGCGAATAAATGGTTTAGGACAGTTCTCATTGTACTTATCATGCTTTCACATCTTTGAACCAGACTGCATGTTATATATACTTAATGCAGTGTCTTTAGATTCTGATTATGAAAGAAATACCTGTTTTTTATACCAGATTTGAAAAAATGAAAAGCACCTCTAATTCCAATGATCAAGGATTTGTATTTATTTTTGTTTTTATATTTGCTTTTTGTTTTATTTCAAAATACTTTCATAAAGTGTTTACTGTATGCCAGAAAATGAGCTAGATGACTTTCATATATTTTTTCTTTATGTGTTAGTCATTCTTACAGGAGATAAGGTAAGAACAAAGGATCACATTAAATGAGAATGTTTGTGTGGAGATTCTTTTCAGGGGAAGGCTATGTCCAGGTACTGCTAGTCTCACATACTTGTGAAACAGCCCTCTTTCATCAGTTACTAACTGCTCCTAAAATCATGCTTCCTCCCTATCCAAATCCCTATCGGAACTACAAGAAAGAAGTGAATAACTTTTTTCTTTTTTAAGATTTCTTTTTATTTATTTACTTCTCCCTCCTGCCTCTTCCCGTTGTTTGGGCTTGCTCTCTGCTGTCTGTGTCTGTTCATTGTGTGCTCGTCTTCTTTTTAGGATGCACTGGGAACCGAACCCAGGACCTCCCATGTGGGAGGAAGGTGCTTAATGGATTGAGCCACCTCCGCTCCCACTTGTTGTGTCTCTCATTGTGGTTCCTCCTTATGTCTCTTTGTTGCATCATCTTGTTGTGTTAGCTTGCCACGCCAGCCCATCACATCAGGTTGCTGTCTTGCTCCTTGTCTTTAGTAGGCACTGGGTGAAAATTGTACCTTAGAGAGGACAAAAAGTCTGGAGAAGGCACCAAGAAGGAACCAAGAAGAGAACCAGGACAGTATAATGTAATAACATGCACAGCAGAGAAGAAAAGATCTTTAAGGAGTCAGGGTCATCAGTGTCACATGCACAAATCCAAAAGATGGGGGCAGTGCTTCAAAATCCATATCACCAATGGCATGGTGTCACCATAGTCAGGATACAGTTGATGGTAGCTTTATGGAGAAAGCAGCTAGTGGAAGAAAAGCTTGCAGAAGCCTGGTCTGGAGGCTTGCTGAAAATAAGCAAAATGACAGTCTTTTAAGAGTTACATTTAACAGTGGCAGGCGCTAAGGATATATTCTCTGCAAAACACAGCAGTGGATACCAGATCGTTTCTATTAAGTGAGGATGGTTTTGGTTTTGTGGGTCTTTCTGGTTCCTCAACGGAAAACTTCTGTAGTTAATGGCAGGAAATTCTGACTTCCAGTGTGTGGTTCTGCCAGGTCAAGGTAAGGCCTGGTGAGAACTTTTTGAGCTTCTTGTATTTTCCCAGTTTTGCACCCTGAAGCTGCAAAATAATTAATTACCTCCCGTAGCTGAAAAACTGTCTTTTGGGAGCCTCATAACTTAGAACTAACATCCCTATTTGGGGTACATTTCTTACTCTACCACCAATGCCATTTTGCCACATTATCCCCAAACTATGAAAATGAACAAATTTCATATTTGAGTAGTCACATTGTAATTATGTAACGAGGACCCATCTGTGTCCAGAGCCAGTCTCCTCAGGGACTATGCCCTCAGGGCTGGCCAGGACCAGATAAAAACTATGCTGGTCACTAATGGCTTTGCTGCCAGGGTGGTTTTGATTGTTGTCTCTTTGTTCCCTTTCTTATTCATGAAGATGAATATTGCTTTCTTTTTTATATTCTCACAGAGGAGGTGCTCCTGCATTCCATCAGTCCTTTTCATGCTGTTATCATAAGGTTCTAGGCCACATGCAAACATATCATTTTTTTTTTTGCTATAAGATTGTACAGAGAAAGAGTAGGGGTAACTATTCAGAACCTGCTGTGTGATATCACTGTGCAAAATATTTTGACCTGTGTTATTTACTCTTTACAACAATGCTTCACGTTACGTTACGTTACTATTTTTATCTCCATTTTACTAAAGCAGAAAAAAAGTACATAATGGCCTTAGATCACAAAATTAGTAAACGGTGGTTCCAGTGTTTGCATTTAGCTTTGGCTAAGGTCAAATCACCTACTCACTTACAAAATTTTTGGCAATAAGATATGAGCTATTCAATGAAAATCTTATTGTGTACCTCTTATCCTGAATTGTAACAATTCATTTATTTTTAGATTGTTTACTATATAACAAACAAAAAAATGGAGATACTTAAGCACTAACGCTGTATTAAAATGTAATATTTACTAGGTTAATATTAAATTTAATATTTAATATTTACTAGCCCTTCAGAACAGAAGCTTGGTTCTACTTGTTTATGTTTTAAATCTCTAATGACTGTATAGTTTTGTCGAAATGCAATGAATGCTTACTGAATTAATTGATTTTTTTTTTTTTTTGTATGGAGAGAGTGAAGGTAGTACCCCAGCTCTCAAGTAGAAGTCCTTGTAGAAACGTTGGTCACTGTCATCTGATAGGTGTAAGGATCCCTGCAGTAACCTGGGGAATGGCGCTTGGTCTAGTCATTGCAAAACAGATGTCAAAAAATAAATCTGGCAAATCTTCATTTCACTCTAACTTTGAGTGGATGATTAAGTAAATAATTAGGGTGAAAGCTCTCTGACTTTGCTCTTAACAATATTGCTATGAAATGACCTCAAACATATGCAACATTAGTTGAAGACACACACACATGACTTGAAAACCCGGTTTAATTAATTAGCCTCTTTTTATATATGGCTTGCAGTATTTCATTATATGACAATGAAAAGGAAAATACCTGTGGTAGTGAAAAGGGCTGTGTGTTGGTTTTCAGTTTCTCTCCTGGATAATATTCCAATTCCATTTACTTTTTTGTTGCAGGTGAACACAGATGAAAGAGTGGTTAAGATGGACCTCGGCTTACTCTTCTTAAAGGTTCGCAAAACAGATGCTGGGACTTATTTTTGCCAGACAGTAGAGCATAGTTTTGTCCATACTGTCCGTAAAATCACCTTGGAAGTAGTGGAAGAGGAACGTGTAGAGGAAATGTTTAACAAAGACTACGAGGAGGAGGGGCCTCACAAGATGCCGTGTCCTGCCCAGAGCAACATTCCTCAAGGAGCAAAACCATGGTACAAGGAATTCTTGCAGCTGATTGGTTTTAGCAACTTCCGGAGGGTGGAAGAGTACTGTGAAAAGGTATGGTGCACCGAGAAGAAGAGGAAAAAGCTTAAAATGTCACCCTCCAAGTGGAAGTATGCCAACCCACAGGAGAAGAAGCTGCGTTCCAAGTCTGAGCACTATCGTCTGCCCAGACACACCCTGGCCTCCTCATAGAATGGAGCCATCTACTGGCTTTCGAAGAATTTATATTTGGAACCTAAAAATTTATGAGCGATCATCCAACTTTTTGAATTACTTAAAGTAGACTTCTGTAATACAGAAATGACTTTAAAGGTGTTATGGTAAATTATTCTACGTACTCATTTGACTGGCAAAACATCACATAAAATTAACTAATTTCTTTAGTGTGTATTGCTTAAATGGTTTCACAATATATTTATCAAAAATGACCCTAGCTGTAGTTTTGAGTACTTTGGCTGCCTTTCCATGGCCATTATTATTTTATCCTAGGAAGACGTAAGGCTCTTGGAATATTGAAGAAAAATTAGAGAAGTTCATAATCACAGAAAATAAACATATGCTTTAATCTTTCTGAATTTTTGCTATCCACTATGATGTAAAATATGCAAAACACCAGATATATGAACATTCTCATGTGAACTGTCTGTAATTTTTAATAATCATTGTGTTAGTGTTGTCTAAGCCCTGAGTTTTACAAAGCAGCTGTGTAGTGATTGTTGTAAATCATGAAAGGAAATATGTGGGTACTCTAAAGCTATGCCCCTTCATAAAACGTTAACTAAACTACATTCATAATATCTTTGTTTCACAGAAAATATGTATTTAAATTTTACTTTAATGTGGAAAGAATGAAGCTAAGGTAAATTCTCAGTAAGAGATCAAAGAATGTCAAAGCAAATGAAGTAGTAGTTGAACCACTTTAGTTCAAAGATTTTTTGCTTCTGTCTTGTGGTAGACACAGTATTCTCATTTTTCTCTTTCCTCTGCAGATATTTTAATGCAGAGATGAAAGCAGATTCTCAATAGATGCGTCTAGTCCATATTCAGAAAGAAACTAAATGGAATAAGAAATCTATTAATGCTTATGTCTTTTTTTAAGATGGGATTATAAGTTTATGGATAATTTACCTTGCAAATTACAAATGAAGATATTGTAGCACTGAAGCTCTATTGAAATTTAAATTTTTAAACCTTCTAAATAATCATTCCTGAAATCTTAAAGATATTGCAGAAACACACATTTCACTTTGCAAAAATGCATTTCATTTATGGAAAAATACTAAACAATTTGTCATAAATTCTTTTCTTTCCTCTATATTAACAAACAGGAAAATAGTTTACTACATGAGTTCAGTTTACTACACAGATGATCAGAGCATTTTTACTTATCTTATAAATACTTGCAATTTTTTTTATATTTCCTGAATTCTTTCCTTCTACTTTAAATATTGAGCAGGTACCTTTTCAAAATACAAAGTTTTGTTATAAGATGTCTTTAAATTTAAAAAGCAGGTAAAGTATACATGAAGCACCTATGAATAATTATTTTAAATGTTAATATTAAATAATATTCCTTTCCATTTTCAAAGTTAGCTTATAGGCTTAGATAATAAAGTTAAAATGTCCTTACATATAAAGGCTTGTAGTATCATTCTAAAATTACCAGATATATAAAAGGTTTTAAAAGTTTAAAAAGTTCATTCAAATAAGACCATTAGCTCCAAAAGTTCTCAAGAATATGAATATATTGAAAATGAACATCCTCTGAAAAATCCACTTGCTATTTACCCAAGAATCCACCAGATGTCATTACTGCCTACAACTATTAACTAAAAACATCCTGTATTGGAAGTTATAAAAACCTCTTTTCAGTAAAATCCTGCCCAATTTGGAGAAGTAGAACCATAAACACAGATCACAGTTCCTTAGCAAAGTTTATGTCTGAAATATCCAAAGTAAACAGATAAGTCAATAAAACACAAATCATCCAAAATATTCTTCCTTTGACACAAGGGAAGAGAAAGCAGGATGTTATCCTGTATCAGAATTTTTAAAATGTAAGACACATATGGCCTAATTGGTTACCATTAAAATCTAAGATAGATATGGCATAAGTAGTTTTCAGTTTAATCTCAATAACATAAGAGCAGTTAATAAATGGTAACAATGATGCTACATGTGAACTAATATTTGGTAACTGAAGTGATAAGACTGAGGAAAAATAACTTTTCTGTGGTATGAGCCTTAACAATTAAACGCACATGTAAGCTGTTTGACAAAAGTGTAGTAACCAGAAGAGTAATATTTTTCATAAAATGGTACAGTTGATTCTGGAGGGGAACAAAAAACAACCTGAAAAAGCTTATGAAAATGCTGATTTGAAAGAAGTCTAAGAAAGTACCACAATTTAAGGAGAACACTAAATGATATGTTATCTTATTACCTGCCTGTTTATGGTAGTAAGAGAATTGGGAAAGTAGAAAGAAAGAGAAAAGGCAGTTTCCAGGGATCTGTCCCGCAGTATTAATTTTGGTTCTCCTTCTCTCTCTCTCTCTACACACACACACACACACACACACACAC